>JAENJI010000020.1:0-19796 GCA_018901935.1 Pugionium cornutum | reverse complement strand
AGTCTGGTCTCCTGGCTGGAAGTACGACCTGATGTCCTCATCATTCCCTCCTTCTTCAGTAGGTTTTGTCCTCAAAACTGGATCATCTGCATGGAAAGGGGCCAAGTCAGTAACATTGAACGTATTGGACACATTAAACTCACCCGGCAGCTCGATCCGGTAGGCGTTGTTGTTGATCCTCTCGAGCACTCTGAATGGTCCATCTCCTCTTGGTGCTAGCTTGGAACTCCTTAGGTTTGGGAACCTCTCCTGCCGTAGGTGTAGCCACACCCAATCGCCTGGTTGAAAGATCACCTCCTTTCTTCCTTTGTTGGCATGGGTCACGTACTGTCCTCTTCTCCAAGTTTCTGCTACCTTCTGGTGTAACCTCCTTATGAACTCTGCTTTGGATGCTCCGTTGAGGTTGGTCATCTCAGCTGGTGGCAGTGTGTTTGCTCAATGGGGTTAGAGGGTTGAAACTTGACCACTTCAAATGGGGTCTTCTTGTTCTGAGTGCTGCTGACTCGGTTGTAGCGAACTCAATGAATGGCAGGCACTCCACCCAAGTCTTTAGGTTCTTCCCTAGTGTGTTCTGAGAAGGTTGATGGGTCCTGTTGACAACTTCAGTTTGGCCATCGGTTTGAGGATGGCAAGTGGTTGAGAAAGATAGCTTCAGCCTAGCTTTTTAAAGGTCCTCCTAAATGGCTGAGGAACTTGGTGTCCTATCACTGATGATGGTCCTTGGCACTCCATGAAGCCGTACTATCTCCCTGAAGAACAGCTCAGCTGTTTGTAAGGCATCATTGACATTGGCACATGGAATGAAGTGTGCCATCTTGGAGAATCTGTCCACCACTACAAAGATTGCATCTTTGTGGTTGATCTTGGCAGACCTAGAACAAAGTCCATCGAGATGTCCACCCATGGATGTGTGGGTATGGGCAGTGGGAGATACAACCCGTGAGGTTGCACTCGGGACTTTGCCTTCTTGCAAGTGATGCATCTTGCACAATGAGCTTCTACTGTCCTCTTGATGTGTGGCCAGTAGAAGTGCTCCTTGACCACTGCTAGAGTCTTGTCGACACCAAAGTGGCCCATGAGTCCTCCTCCATGAGCTTCTCGGATGAGAAGCTCCCTTAGTGATCCTTGTGGTATGCACAGCCTCCTTTCTCGGAACAAGAATCCCTCATGGATGTAGAATTTGCCATGACTCCCTGTGCTACACTCCTTGTAGCTCTCAGCAAGGTCAGGATCATCCTTGTATAGATCCTTGATGTGCTCGAATCCTAGGACCTTTGCTCCATGGTTGATATCAAGGCAAACCTCCTTGATAGTGCATCGGCTACCACATTATCTTTGCCTTTCTTGTACTTGATGATGTACGGGAAGGTCTCTATGAACTCCATCCACCTGGCATGTCTCCTCTTGAGATTGGTTTGCCCTCTGAGGTGTTTGAGAGTCACAAACTCCTTGGACAGCAAGTAATGCTGCCAAGTCTCCAATGCTCGGACAAGGGCATAGAGCTCCTTGTCATAAGTGGGGTAGTTCAGTGAGGCACCACCTAGCTTCTCACTGAAGTATGCCACTGGTCTCCCTCCTTGGGTTAGCACTGCTCCTATGCCTATTCCAGAGGCATCACACTCCACTTCAAACGTCGTGTTGAAGTCGGGAAGGACTAGCACTAGTTGTGTGTAGGCTGTCCTTCAAGGCCTGGAATGCCTTCTCCTGAGCTTCTCCCCAGCTGAATCCCACGTTCTTCTTCACTCGTCAGTGGTGAGGCAATACTGCTGAAGTTAGCACGAATCTCCTATAGAAGCTGGCCAGTCGTGGAAGCTCCTTACTTGGCTGATGTTTCCTGGTGTTGGCCATTCTTGTATGGCTCGAATCTTCTCTTCATCAACCTGTAGGCCCTGTGAACTCACAAAACCTAAAAAGACAAGCTTATCAGTACAAAGGTGCACTTCTTGAGATTGGCATAAAACTCTTCTATCGAAGGGTTTTGACCATCTCAAGATGTGTGAGGTGTTCCGTAGGCACTTACTATAAACAAGTATGTCATCAAGTAAACTACTACAAACTTACTGATATACGCCCTAAGAACTTGGTTCATAAGGCGCATGAAGGTGCTTGGGGCATTAGTCAAGCCAAATGGCATGACTGTCCACTCATAGAGCCCTTGCTTTGTCTTGAAAGCAGTCTTCACTCATCACCTTCCTTCATTCTTACTTGGTGGTATCCACTTTTGAGGTCTATCTTGGAGAAGACCGTGGCTCCACTCAGCTCATCTAGCATGTCATCCAGTCGTAGTATTGGATGCCTATACTTGATTGTGTTGTTGTTGATTGCTCGGCAGTCCACGCACATGCGCCAAGTCCCATCCTTCTTGGGCACTAGTAGCACTGGTACAGCACATGGACTGAGGCTCTCTCGAACATATCCCTTCTCCAGGAGCTCCTTGACTAGCTTCTCAAGCTCCTTGGACTCCTCTGGACTCATCCGGTAGGCTGGCCGGTTGGGCAGGGCTGCTCCGGGCACTAGATCAATCTGGTGTTCTATGCCACATAAAGGAGGCAAGCCTGCTGGTATCTCCTCTGGAAATACATCTTGGAACTTGTTGAGGAGAGTTGCTACTTCAGGAGGTAGCTCTACCTGTCTTTTTTCTACACTCAACACTTCCTTGAAAACCATTAGTAACATTAAATCCTTGAGGCTAAGCTCTCCGGACCTTGGTTGAATAAGAAAGTTAGACTTGACAAGTTTCTTTTCCTTACTCATTTGGAGTTGTAGCTCATGTACTTGGGCAGGTGTAAGAGGAGCTAGGCTGACCTTTCTCTTGTCATGCACGAAGGTGTATAGATTGGTTCGACCATCATGCCTGGTCTCTTTGTCAAACTGCCATGGTCTTCCTAGTAGAAGATGGCCAGCTTGCATGGGCACCACGTCGCAAACGACCTGGTCTTGGTACTTGCCCACACTGAATGGCACAGTGACTTGCTCATGAATCTTGAGCTCCACTTTGTCATCAAGCCATCTCAGTCTATATGGTTGAGGATGCCGTGTCCTCTCTAGACCTAGCTTATCAACCATATACGCACTAGCAACGTTAGTGCAAGAACCACCATCTATGATGAGGTTACATACCTTTCCTTGATGGTGCAACGGCTGTGGAAGATGTTCTCCCTTTGGATGGTCTCTGAAGGATCCACCATTGCACTGAGGATACGTCTAGTGACCAGCACTTCCCCCACATCAGGGTACTCAATGTCACCGTACTCTCCTTCTGGTTCATTGTCCTCTTCATCTTGGGACTCATATTCTCCTGCCTCCGTAATCAGCATGACTCCGTTGTTTGGGCACTCCCTTGAGATGTGTCCACGTCCCCTACACTTGAAACAAGTTATGTCACGTGATCTTTGAGGGTTAGAAGACTTACCAGGCTCTCTCTGGTCACGGGTGGGTTCAGGAGGCTTGCTCTTGAACCTTGACTCGATCTCACGCTTTTGCCTTTGTCCACTGTCTTAGGCATGTTGCTTGGTGCCCAAGGTGTCTTAGGCTTGCTGCGGATGTCTTGGCTCTTACGTTTGATGTGCTGTTCAGCTTGCACAGATAGGTGGAACAAGTCCTTGAAGTCGTTGTAGATTTGCCTTTCCACCTTGCAGCTGATCCTTTCTTTGAGTCCATCCAAGAATTGTGCCATCAATGCTTCTTCATCATCATTGAGCTCCAATCTGTTCCTTAACCTCTCGAACTCTTCATAGTACTCCTCTACTGATCTGGTACCCTGCTTAAGAGTACAAAACGTCGTTGCAAATCCCTATGGAAGTAAGGTGGAACATACCTTTGTCGCATGAGGTCTTTCATGTCGACCCATGAGTCTACGGGCCTCATTCTCTTCCTCCTTCTGTCAGATACCTCACGATCCCACCAGATGAGGGCATTGTCCGTGAGTTGTGCTACTGCCATTGAGACTCTCCTAGGTCCTGGTTGGTTGTAGTGATCAAAGATATGATCCATTCGCTTCTCCCAATCTAGGTAAGCCTCGGGTCTACTTTTCCTGCAAAAGTTGGAGGAGTTAGTTTAACATCAGGATGAATTACCCGGTTATAGGTGTGTTCATCTCCATCCTCATGACGTCTAGGAGGCATTCTTGGTCTCTGGTGAAGACCATATGGCTCAAAGCCATCATCTTCTGCCTCTGGTTGCCGTGGAGGTCCTCTCGGCCTATGGTGATAGTTATGAGGTTGTGTCCTCATCTCCATCTGGCTGGGGTTCCTCCTGTTCGTGCGTGTCCTAAGGTACTCAGGACCCTCAGGACGATCTGGCTCAGCTCTCACGTGCCTTATGGCCTGGAATCTTACTGGTCTCTCCACGCTCCAACCTCTCGCCTATGGATGCGAGTTGTGTTTGGAGTGTGGTGAACATGGCCATCATGGCTTTAGCGTCTCTATTCTCTTCCCCGATGGTGTGCTACAAGGAAAGAAGAGAATTAGGGTGCTCCTAAATTATTAGGAGAGTTTTTTTTTAATGGGATTTGAAAAAAATGCAAAAGGAAAATCCTAAGGAAAGGAAATTCGAAAAAAAGGAAACTTCCTAGACAACTTGTGCTAGCTGTCCAATTCGAAATATCTTGGGTATTTTCCTATTCTCTTTTCTTTCCTTTCTCTTTTCTTTTCTTTTTCTTTTTAATTTAACTTAAAATTAATGGAAATATGAATTAAACAAAAGGAAAACGTGAATGCAATGCAAAAGTGAACCTAAACCCTAGTGATACACGTAGGAGGCTAGATGCACTCGGTTTGGAGTTTGATGTTGTGTTTTTGAATTTTCTTGAATGCGACTTAAACTAATGCAAGAACACAAAACAAAACAAGCAAAAGGATAGAAACAACCTGGTTTAGGAGCTTTAAGCTCTGATACCAAAATGATACAAGCCTTGATTCAAGGATGTATGCGTGGGCTGTTTGTAGAAGATTAGGTGAGAAACTCAACCTTAGGCTTCTGGATAGGGGTTTTCTGGTTGGTAAACGATGGAAGGGTGAAGTGAACCACACGAGGGTGATGAACCTCGTGATAAATCACAAACTTAGAGCTAGGAGGGCTGGTCTCAACTAGGTTCTAAGCGCACAAGATTCTTAGAGAAAACTTGTAGGGAAAAAGTTCTACTTTATTAATAATCAAAAGGTTGTCGAACTACAATGCTGGAAGGAGCCTTATTAATATGCTCGACAGCTTGACCTTCTAGGGTCGACTCAAATAAAGAAAAAGGAAAGTTTACAAAAGTGCACAAAAGGAAAAGATACAAAAGTGTATAACCTAAAAAGGACCTATTCCTAAAATGTTCTTGACTCAAAATGTAAAGCAACTAGATCCTACCCTGCAAAACAGAAAGAGGCATATATTCGAATGTAAACTTACCTTAACTCACCTCACGGCCAAGAAATGGAAGGTGGCCGTCCTTGTGGCATGCACGCGCCTTGCTCCTAGTCTTCGACTTGGAGTAGGTTAAATATCTTTGGGCCCTCACCTCTCATGCCACTAAAGCCCAAGTCTCTGATGTTCCTTGTGTTGTTGAGAAGCCTTTGGACTCTAATTTGCTCTTCTGGCCCATTGTCCTTAGCTGCTCTTCCTCTAGGAGCTTGTCGACCCATAAGCTGAATTTGTGGAAGAGTGCCCTTGATCTGCTTCTTGTCATTGCTCCCTGAGGTACCACTGGTGTAGATACTTCTTCTAGGTGCATGTCCTGGAGCTGGTAGCTCATTTGGTCCGAGTCCTCTTGTGTGGAAGTGGAAATGCGTGTGTACTCGGCTGGATCGGCTGTACCGGCTGGATTGTGCGCGGTACTGGCCGGGATGCCTTCAGGACCGCCAAGTTGATCCGAGTCGGTGTCATGGGGACCGTGTCATTCACGCCCCCACCAAGTGTGCCGGAAGCTTGGGCCTCTCCGCCGGCGATGTTGACCGGTCTGGTCCTATAGGTCGAAGGTCCGGCGGTACTGTCTGGTCCGGCAGGCGCGCCAGATAGTCCTGCCGTCTCGGGCAAGCTTCCTGGTCGGCCAGTCTGGTCACCTGGCTGGATGTACGACCTGATGTCCTCATCACGATCCCACCAGATGAGGGCATTGTCCGTGAGTTGTGCTACTGCCATTGAGACTCTCCTAGGTCCTGGTTGGTTGTAATGATCAAAGATATGATCCATTCTTCTCTCCCAATCTAGGTAAGTCTCGGTGTCTACTTTTCCTGCAAAAGTTGGAGGAGTTAGCTTAACATCAGGATGAGTTACCCAGTTATAGGCGTGTTCATCTCCATCCTCATGATGTCTAGGAGGCATTCTTTGTCTCTGGTGAAGACCATATGGCTCAAAGCCATCATCTTCTGCCTCTGGTTGCCGTGGAGGTCCTCTCGGCCTATGGTGATAGTTATGAGGTTGTGTGTCCTCATCTCCATCTGGCTGGGGTTCCTCCTGTTAGTGCCATGTCCTAAGGTGCTCAGGAACCTCAGGACGGTCTTGCTCAGCTCTCACGGGCCTTATGGCCTTGAATCTCACAGGCCTCTCCACGCGCTCCAATCTCTCGCCTATGGATGCGAGTTGTGTTTGGAGTGTGGTGAACATGGCCATCATGGCCTCGGCTGCATCTCTATTTTCTTCTCCCATTGCGTACTACAAGGAAGAAACAAGTTATGCTACTCCTAAATTGTTAGGAGGGTTTTCTTTTTATAAAAGGATATTTGAATAAAAGGAAATTTTCTTGACAACTATTGCTAGCTGTGCAATTCGAAATCTTTTGGTATTTTTCCTATTTTCTTTTCTTTTCTTTTTCTTTTCTTTTTAATTTAACTTAAAAATAATGGAAATATGAATTAAAAAAAAAGAAAAACGTGAATGGCAATGCAAAAGTGAATCTAATCCCTAGTGATACACGTAGAAGGCTAGATGCACTCGGTTTGGAGTTTGATGTTATTTTTTTTTATTTTTCTTGAATGCGACTTAAACTAATGCAAGAACTAAAAACAAAACAAGCTAAAGGATAGAAACAACCTGGTTTATGAGCTTTAAGCTCTGATACCAAATTGATACAAGCCTTGATTCAAGGATGTATGCTAATTTGTTTGGATTTAGAGAAACTGACCTTTTCTTGGATAGTTTTTTTCATGGTGAAGTGAACCACACGAGGGGTGATGAACCTCATGATAAATCACAAACTTAGAGCTAGGAGGGCTGGTATCAACTAGATTCTAAGCGCACAAGATTCTTGAGAGAAAACTTGTTGGGGAAAAAAGTTCCATCTTTATTAATATCAATAAGGTTTTCGAGCTACAATGCTGGAAGGAGACTTATTAATATGCTCGACAGCTTGACCTTCCTAAAATGTCTTTGACTCAATAAAAGTAAATATTCTAGATCCTACCCTGCAAAACAGAAAGACGCATATATTCGAATTGAAACTTACCTTAACTTACCTCATGGCCAAGAAATGGAAGGTGGCCATCCTTGTGGCATGCACGCGCCTTGCTCCTAGTCTTTGACTTGGAGTAGGGTTAAGAATCTTTGGGCCCTGACCTCTCTTGCCACTAAAGCCCAAGTCTCTGATGTCCCTTGTGTTGTTGAGAAGCCATTGGACTCTTCCTTGCACTTTTGGCCCATTGTCCTTAGTCGATCTTCCTCTAGGAGCTTGTCAACCCATAAGCTGAATTTGTGGAAGAGTGCTAGTCATTGCTTGAGGTACCACTGGTGAGAGACTAGGTGCATATCCTGGAGCTGGTACTCATTTGGTCCGATTCTTCTTGTGTAGAGGTATGCTGATCTCAATGGCTTAGAGGTACTGAATGCCAAGGACGCCAAGTTGATCCCGGAGTTCACACCAGAGGGACCGGAGCACCATCCACGTGCCAAGTGTTAAGCTTGGGCCTCTGCCTGCAATGCTGGGTCCTGTGGTAGGGTCCTACTACAGGCGTGCCAGATGGCCTTTGTCTCAAGCTTGGTCCTGTCTGGTCTCCTGATCACCAGGTCTCATCATGGTCCTTGCATGACGCTTGAGTCTTCGACTTGGAGTAGGGTTAAGAATCTTTGGGCCCTGACCTCCCTTGCCACTAAAGCCCAAGTCTCTGATCTCCCTTGTGTTGTTGATAAGCCATTGGACTCTTCCTCGCACTTTTGGCCCATTGACCTTAGTCGATCTTCTTCTAGGAGCTTGTCGACCAATAAGCTGAATTTGTGGAAGAGTGCCCTTGATCTGCTTCTTGTCATTGGTCCTTGAGGCACCACTGGTGTAGAGACTTCCTCTATGTGCATGTCCTGGAGCTGGTAGCTCATTTGGTCCGAGTCTTCTTGTGTAGAAGTGGAAGTGCGCGTGTACTCGGCTGGATCGGCTGTACCGGCTGGATTGTGCGAGGTACTGGCCGGAATGCCTTCAGGACCGGCCAAGTTGATCCCGGAGTTGGTGGCATCACCAGAGGGGCCGGCGGTGTCATCCATGTCGTCACCAAGTGTGCCGGAAGCTTGGGCTTCTCCGCCGGCAATGCTGGTTGCTCTGGTCCTTGTGGTCGAGGGTCTGGCGGTACTGCTTGGGCCGGCAGGCATGCCAGATGGTCCGGCTGTCTCGGGCAAGCTTCCTGGTCGGCCAGTCTGGTCTCCTGGCTGGATGTACGACCTGATGTTCTCATCACCATACCAATCAGAAAACCCCATCCAGAAGCTTAAGGTCGAGTATCTCACCTAAACTTCTCCAAACAGCCCACGCGCATCCAAGCCTTGAATCGAGGCTTGTATCACATTCATAGAGTTTGCATACAACCGAGCCGTGTACTCAGCAACCAAGAAGACCCCTTTTGAAGTAGTCTGCGGTTTCAACTCCCTAACACCTCTGAAGCAAACACCACTGCCACCAAAAGAGATGACTAACCTCAACAGAGCATCCAAGGCGGAGTTCATAAGGAAGATACACCAGAAGGTAGCAGAAAACTTGGAGAAGAGGACTGGGCAGTACGTGACTCATGCCAACAAGGGAAGAAAGGAGATGATTTTTCAGCCAGGCGATTGGGTGTGGCTACACCTACGGCAGGAGAGATTCCCCAACCTAATGAGTTCCAAGCTGGCCCCAAGAGGAGATGGACCATTCAGAGTGCTAGAGAGGATCAACAACAACGCCTACCGGATCGAGCTTCCAGGTGAGTTTAATGTGTCTAACACGTTCAACGTAACTGATTTAGCTCCTTTCCATGCATATGAACCAGAGGTCAAACTTCAAGGATGACAGCTTCAAGTCAGGCATGTTGTTGGAGAAGGTTAGTGAGAACTCAACCTTATTTGATGGGGTTTTTCTGTTTGGTAAGGATGGTTGATAAATCACCAGATACAACCATTCTTGTACAAGTTGAGAGAATAACTTGTAAAAAGAAAATTCGATCTTTATTAATTATCAAAAAGGTTGTAGAACTACAATGCTTGAAGGAGCCTTATTAATATGCTCAACAGTTTGACCTTCTAGGGTCGTCTCAAGAAAAGAAATGGAAAACTTACAATTGTGCACAAATGGAAAACTTACAAAAGTGCATAACCGAAAAGGACTTATACCTAAAATGTCTTAGACTCAAAATGTAAATATTCTAAATCCTACCCTGCAAAACAGAAAAGGCAAGTATATAATATGAAAACTTACTATTCTTACCTATTGGCCAAGAAATGGATGGTGGCCGTCCTTGTGCCATGCACGCGCCTAGCTCCTAGTCTTTGACTTGGAGTAGGGTTACGAATCTTTGGGCCCTGACCTCTCTTGCCACTAAAGGCCAAGTCTCTGAAGTCCCTTGCTTTGTTGAGAAGCCTTTGGACTCCTCTTTGCACTCTTGGCCCAATGTTCCTTGTTGATCATCTTCTAGGAGCTTGTCGACCCACAAGTTGAACTTGTTGAAGAGTGCTCTTGATCTGCTCTTTGTCATTGCTCCTGGTGGCACCACTGGTGTAAAGAATTCCTCTAGATGCATTTCTTGAAGCTGGTATCTTATCTGGTCCGACTCTCTTTGTGTAGATGTTGAAATGGTGGTGCAATCGGCTGGATTGGCTGTACCTGCTAGACTGTGCGAGGTACTGGCCCAAATGTCATCGGAGCTGGCCAAGTTGATCCCGGAGTCGGCAGCGTCACCAATTGGGCTGGCGGTGTCATCCACGTCGCCGCCAGTTGGGCCGGACGTTTGGGCCTCTCCACCGGAAAGATTGATCGGTGCGGCCCGGCTGGTCGTAGGTCCGGCGGTACCGCATGGGCCGGCAGGTGCGCCAAATGGCCCGACTGTCTCAGGCAAGCTCCCTGGTCGGCCATTCTGGTCTCCTGGCCGGCCCTACAATCTGATGTCCCCATCATCCCCTCCCCCTTCAAGAGGTTTTAACCTCAAAACTGGTTTATCTGCAAGGAAAGTAGCTAAGTCAGTTACATTGAATGTGTTAGACACATTGAACTCACCTGAAAGCTCGATCCGGTAGGCGTTGTTGTTGATTCTCTCCAGTACTCTGAATGGTCCATCTCCTCTTGGGGCCAGCTTGGAACTCCTTAGGTTGGGGAACCTCTCCTGCCGTAGGTGTAGCCACACCCAATCGCCTGGTTGAAAACTCACCTCCTGATGAGGACATCAGGTCGTATGTCCGGCCAGGAGATCAGACTGGCCGACCAGGAAGCTTGCCCGAGACAGCCGGGCCATTTGGCACGTCTGCCGGCCCAAGCAGTACCGCCGGACCCTCGACCAACAGGACCGGACCGATCAGCATTGCCGGCGGAGAGGCCCAAGCCTCCGGCACAATTGGTGGCGACGTGAATGACACCGCCGGTCCCATTGGTGATGCCACCGACTCCGGGATCAACTTGGCCGGTCCAGAAGGCATTCTGGCCAGTATCTCGCACAGTCCAGCCGGTACAGCCGATCCAGCCGAGTACACGAGCATTTCAACTTCTACACAAGGAGACTCGGACCAGATAAGCAACCAGCTTCAGGACATGCATCTAGAGGAAGTCTCTACACCAGTAGTGCCACCAGGAGCAATGACAAGGAGCGATCAAGAGCACTCTTCCACAAGTTCAGCTTATGGGTCGACAAGCTCCTAGAGGAAGATCGACTAAGGACAATGGGCCAGAAGTGCAAAGAAGAGTCCAAAGGCTTCTCAATAATGCAAGGGACTACGGAGACTTGGGTTTTAGTGGCAAGAGAGGTCAGGGCCCAAAGATTCCTAACCCTACTCCAAGTCGAAGAGTAGGAGCAAGGCGCGTGCATGCCACAAGGACGACCACCTTCCATTTCTTGGCCATGAGGTAAGTAAGGTAAGTTTCAATTCAAATATATGCCTCTTTCTGTTTTGCAGGGTAGGATCTAGATTGTTTACATTTTTGAGTCAAAGACATTTTACGAATAGGTCCTTTTTCGGTTATGCACTTTTGTATATTTTCCATTTGTGCACTTTTATAATCTTTCCTTTTCTTTCTTTGAGTCGACCCTAGAAGGTCAAGTTGTCGAGCATATTAATAAGGCTCCTTCCAGCATTGTAGTTCCACAACCTTTTTGATATTAATAAAGTAGAACTTTCTTCCAACAAGTTTCCTCTCTAAGAATCTTGTGCGCTTAGAACCTAGTTGACACCAGCCCTCCTAGCTCTAAGTTTGTGATTTATCACGAGGTTCATCACCCCTCATGTGTTTCACTTCACCCCTCCATCGAATACCAACCCAACAACCCCTATCCAAGAAGTCTAAGGTCGAGTTTCTCACCTAACCTTCTCCAAACAGCCCACACGCATATAAGCCTTGAATCAATGCTTGTATCATTTTGGTATCAGAGCTTAAAGCTCCTAAACCAGGGTGTTTCTATCCTTTCACTAGTCTTGTTTTTAGTTCTTGCATTAGTTTAAGTCGCATTCAAGAACAATAAAAAAAAAATAACATCAAACTCCAAACCGAGTGCATCTAGCTTCTACGTGTATTACTAGGGTTTAGATTCACTTTTGCATTACCATTCACGTTTTCCTTATTTCTTAAATCATATTTCCATTATTTTTAAGTTAAATTAAGAAGAAAAGAAAAAGAAAATGGGAAAAATACCAAAAGAATTCGAATTGGACAGCTAGCACAAGTGATGGGGACATCAGGTCGTTTGGCCGGCCAGGAGACCAGACTGGCCGACCAGGAAGCTTGCCTGAGGCAGCCGGGCCATTTAGCACGTCTTCTGGCCCAAGCGGTACCGCCGGACCCTCGACCAAAAGGACCGGACCGATCAGCATTTCCGGCGGAGAGGCCCAAACCTCCGGCCCTACTGGTGGCGACGTGGATGACACCGCCGGTCCCATTGGTGACGCCGCCGACTCCGGGATCAACTTGGCCAGTCTAAAAGGCATTCCGGCCAGTACCTCGCACAGTCCAGCCGGTACAAGCGATCCAGCCGAGTACACGGGCATTTCAACATCTACACAAGGAGACTCGGACAAGATAAGCTACCAGCTTCAGGACATGCATCTAGAGGAAGTCTCTACACCAATGGTGCCACCAGGAGCAATGACAAGGAGCAGATCAAGAGAACTCTTCCACAAGTTCAGCTTATGGGTCGACAAGCTCCTAGAGGAAGATCGACTAAGGACAATGGGCCAGAAGTGCAAAGAAGAGTCAAAAGGCTTCTCAACAATGCAAGGGACTTCAGAGACGTGGGCTTTAGTGGCAAGAGAGGTCAGGGCCCAAAGATTCCTAACCCTACTCCAAGTCGAAGACTAGGGGCAAGGCGCGTGCATGCCACAAGGACGGCCACCTTCAATTTCTTGGCCGTGAAGTAAGAAAGGCAAGTTTTCAATTCGAATATATGCCTCTTTCTGTTTTGCAGGGTAGGATCTAGATTGTTTACATTTTTGAGTCAAAAACATTTTAGGAATAGGTCCTTTTTCGGTTATGCACTTTTGTAAATTTTCCATTTGTGCACTTTTCTAAACTTTCTTTTCTTTCTTTGAGTCGACCCTAGAAGGTCAAGCTGTCGAGCATATTAATAAGGCTCCTTCCAGTATTATAGTTCGACAACCTTTTTTATATTAATAAAGTAGAACTTTCTTCCTACAAGCTTTCTTTTAAAAGAGACTTGTGCGCTTAGAACCTAGTTGAGACCAGCCCTCCTAGCTCTAAGTTTGTGATTTATCACGAGGTTCATCACCCCTCGTGTGGTTCACTTCACCCTTCCATCAAATACCAACCCAAAAACACCTATCCAAGAAGTCTAAGGTCGAGTTTCTCACCTAACCTTCTCCAACCAGCCCACGCGCAAATAAGCCTTGAATCGAGGTTTGTATCATTTTGGTATCAGAGCTTAAAGCTCCTAAACCAGGTTGTTTCTATCCTTTAACTTGTTTTGTTTCTTGTTCTTGCATTAGTTTAAGTTTCATTCAAGAAAATCAAAAAAATAACATCTAAGTTCATACCGAGTGCATCTAGTTCCTACGTGCATCACTAGGTTCTAGAATCATTCTTGCATTGCTATTTTCGACTTTCCTTTTTGTTAGAATCATATTTCTATTATTTTTAAAGTTAAATTAAAAGAAAAGAAAAAGAAAATAGGAAAAATACCTAAAGGATTCGAATTGGACAGCTAGCAATAGTTGTCAAGAAAGTTTCCTTTTTATTCAAATCTCCATATCTTCGAATTTTCCATTTCTCAGATTTTTCCTTTTTGCATTTTTTCGAATCCTCTTATAAAAGAAAACCCTCCAAATAATTTAGGAGGGGCATAACTTGTCTTCTTTATTTGTAGTACGCAATGGTAGAAGAAAATAGAGAAGCAACAGAAGCCATGATGGCCATGTTCACCACCCTCCAAACGCAACTCGCATCAATAGGCGAGAGATTGGAGCGCGTGGAGAGGCCTGTCAGATTCCAGGCCATAAGGCACGTGAGAGCTGAGCAAGACCATGCTGAGCGTCCTGATTACCTTAGGACACGGCACGAACAGGAGGAGCCCCAGCCAGATGGAGATGAGGACACATAACCTCATAACCATCACCATAGGCCGAGAGGACCTACACGGCAACCAAAGGCAGAAGATGATGGCTTCGAGCCATATGGTCTTCACCAGAGACCAAGGATGCCTCCTAGACATCATGAGGATGGAGATGAACACACCTACAACCGGGTAACTCATCCTGATGTTAAGCTAACTCCTCCAAGTTTTACAGGAAAAGTAGACCCCGAGGCTTACCTAGATTGAGAGAGAAGAATGGATCATATCTTTGATCATTACAACCAACCAGGACCTAGGAGAGTCTCAATGGCAGTAGCACAACTCATGGACAATGCCCTCATCTGGTGGGATCGTGAGGTATCTGATAGAAGGAGGAAAAGAATGAGGCCCATAGACTCATGGGTCGACATGAAAGATGTCATGCGACAAAGGTTTGTTCCACCTTACTTTCATAGGGACTTGCAACATCGTTTTCGTACTCTTAAACAGGGTACCAGATCAGTAGAGGAGTACTATGAAGAGTTCGAGAAGCTAAGGAACAGGCTGGAGCTCAATGATGATGAAGAAGCATTGATGGCACAATTCTTAGATGGACTCCAAGAAAGAATCAGCCGCAAGGTGGAAAGGCAAATCTACAATGACTTCAAAGACTTGTTCCACCTATCTGTCCAGGCTGAGCAGCACATCAAACGTAAGAGCCAAGATATCCGCAGCAAGCCTAAGACGCCTTGGGCACCAAGCAACATTCCCAAGCCCATAGACAAAGGCAAGAGCATAGAGATCGAGTCAAGGTTCAAGAGCAAGCCTCCTGAACCCACCTGTGACCAGAGAGAGCCTAGTAAGTCTTCTAACCCTCAGAGATCACGTGACATCACTTGTTTCAAGTGTAGGGGTCGTGGACACATCTCAAGGGAGTGCCCAAACAACCGGGTCATGCTGATTACGGAGGCTGGAGAATATGAGTCCCAAGATGAAGAGGACTATGAACCAAAAGAAGAATATGGTGACATTGAGTACCCTGATGTGGGGGAAGTGCTGGTCACTAGACGCATCCTCAGTGCAATGGTGGATCCTTCAGAGACCATCCAAAGGGAGAACATCTTCCACAGCCATTGCACCATCAAGGGAAAGGTATGTAACCTCATCATAGATGGTGGTTCTTGCACTAACGTTGCTAGTGCATATATGGTTGATAAGCTAGGTCTAGAGAAGACAAGGCATCCTCGAGCATATAGACTGAGATGGCTCGATGACAAAGTGGAGCTCAAGATTCATGACCAAGTCATTGTGTCATTCAGTGTGGGCAAGTACCAAGACCAAGTCGTGTGCGACGTGGTGCCCATCCAAGCTGGGCATCTTCTACTAAGAAGACCATGGCAATTTGACAAGGAGACAAGACATGATGGCCGAACCAATCTCTACACTTTCATGCATGACAAGAGAAAGATCAGCCTAGCTCCTCTCACACCTGCCCAGGTACATGAGCTTCAACAGCAAATGAGGAAGGAAAGGAAGCTCATTAAATCTAATTTTCTTATTGAACCAAGTCATGTCCAGAGAGCTTTAGCCTCGAAGGATCTTTTGCTACTAATGATTTTCAAAAAAGTGTTGAATGTAGAGAAAGAACAGGTAGAGCTACCTCCTGAAGTGGCAGCTCTCCTCAACATGTTCCAGGATGTGTTTCCGGAAGAGATACCAGCAGGCTTACTGATGAGGACATCAGGTCGTACATCCAGCCAGGAGACCAGACTGGCCGACCAGGAAGCTTGCCCGAGACAGCAGGACCATCTGGCGTGCCTGCCGGACCAGACAGTACGCGGACTCGACCTATAGGACCAGACCGGTCAACATGCGGAGAGGCCCAAGCTTCCGCACACTTGGTGACGTGAATGACACACCGTCCCTCTGATGACACGACTCGGATCAACTTGGCCGGTCCTGAAGTCATTCCGCCCAGTACCGCGCACAATCCAGCCGGTACAGGCCATCCAGCCGAGTACACGCACACTTCCACTTCTACACAAGAGGACTCAGACCAAATGAGCTACCAGCTCCAGGACATGCACTTAGAGGAAGTATCTACACCAGTGGTACCTCCAGGAGCAATGACAAGAAGCAGATCAAGGGCACTCTTCCACAAATTCAGCTTATGGGTCGACAACCTTCTAGAGGAAGAGCAGCTAAGGACAATGGGCCAGAAGAGCAAATTAGAGTCCAAAGGCTTCTCAACAACACAAGGACATCAGAGACTTGGGCTTTAGTGGCAAGAGAGGTCAGGGCCCAAAGATTTTAACCCTACTCCAAGTCGAAGACTAGGAGCAAGGCGCAAGACAAGGACGGCCACCTTCCATTTCTTGGCCAGAGTGAGTTAAGGTAAGTTTACATTCAATATATGCCTCTTTCTGTTTTGCAGGGTAGGATCTAGTTGCTTTACATTTTGAGTCAAGAACATTTTAGGAATAGGTCCTTTTCGGTTATACACTTTTGTATCTTTTCCTTTGTGCACTTTTGTAAAGTTTTCCTTTTCTTATTTGAGTCGACCCTAGAAGGTCAAGCTGTCATATTAATAAGGCTCCTTCCAGCATTGTAGTTCGACAACCTTTTTGATTATTAATAAAGTAGAACTTTTCCCTACGAGCTTTCTCTCAAGAGAGACTTGTGCGCTTAGAACCTAGTTGAGACCAGCCCTCCTAGCTCTAAGTTTGTGATTTATCACGAGGTTCATCACCCCTCGTGGTTCACTTCACCCTTCCATCGTTTACCAACCAGAAAACCCTTATCCAGAAGCCTAAGGTTGAGTTTCTCACCTAATCTTCTACAAACAGCCCACGCGCATACATCCTTGAATCAAGGCTTGTATCATTTTTGGTATCAGAGCTTAAAGCTCCTAAACCAGGTTGTTTCTATCCTTTGCTTTCTTGTTTTAGTTCTTGCATTAGTTTAAGTCATTCAAGAAAAATCAAAAAACAACATCAACTCCAAACCGAGTGCATCTAGCCTCCTACGTATCACTAGGGTTTAGATTCACTTTTGCATTGCATTCACGTTTTCCTTTTGTTTAATTCATATTTCCATTAATTTTTAAATTAAAAGAAAAGAAAAGAAAAGAAAAGAAAAGAAAAGAAAAGAAAAGAAAATAAAAATACCAAGATATTTCAGAATTGGACAGCTAGCACAAGTTGTCTAGAAGTTTTTCTTTTTCAATTTCCTTTCAGATTTTCCTTTGCATTTTTTTTCAAACCCCATATAAAAGAAACTCTCCTAATAATTTAGGAGCACCTAATTTGTCTTCTTTAGCACCATGGGAGAAGAGAATAGAGACGCAGCTGAAGCCATGATGGTTATGTTCACCACACTCCAAACACAACTCGCATCCATAGGAGAGGTTGGAGCGTGAAAGCCCGGTGAGGTTCCAGGCCATAAGGCACGTGAGGGCTGAGCAAGACCATCCTGAGGGTCCTGAGCACCTTAGGACACGGCACTAACAGGAGGAACCCCAGCCAGATGGAGATGAGGACACACAACCTCATAACTATCACCATAGGCCGAGAGGACCTCCACGGCAACCAGAGGCAGAAGATGATGGCTTTGAGCCATATGGTCTTCATCAGAGACCAAGAATGCCTCCTAGACGCCATGAGGATGGAGATGAACACACCTACAACCGGGTAAACCATCCTGATGTTAAGCTAACTCCTCCTAGTTTTGCAGGAAAAGTAGACCCCGAGGCTTACCTAGATTGGGAGAGGCAAATGGATCATATCTTTGATCACTACAACCAACCAGGACCTAGGAGAGTCTCAATGGCAGTAGCACAACTCACGGACAATGCCCTCATCTGGTGGGATCGTGAGGTATCTGACAGGAGGAGGAAGAGAATGAGACCCGTAGACTCATGGGTCGACATGAAAGACCTCATGCAACAAAGGTTTGTTCCACCTTACTTTCATAGAGATTTGCAACGTCGTTTTCGTATTCTTAAGCAGGGTACCAGATCAGTAGAAGAATACTATGAAGAGTTCGAGAAGCTAAGGAACAGATTGGAGCTCAATGATGATGAAGAAGCATTGATGGCACAATTTTTGGATGGACTCCAAGAAAGGATCAGCCGCAAGGTGGAAAGGCAAATCTACAATGACTTCAAAGACTTGTTCCACCTATCTGTGCAAGCTGAGCAGCACATCAAACGTAAGAGCCAAGACATCCGCAGCAAGCCTAAGACACCTTGGGCACCAAGCAACATGCCCAAGACAGTGGACAAAGGCAAAAGCGTAGAGATCGAGTCAAGGTTCAAGAGCAAGCCTCCTGAACCCACCCGTGACCAGAGAGAGCCTGGTAAGTCTTCTAACCCTCAAAGATCACGTGACATAACTTGTTTCAAGTGCAGGGGACGTAGACACATCTCAAGGGAGTGCCCAAACAACCGAGTCATACTGATTACGAGGCAGGAGAATATGAGTCCCAAGATGAAGAGGACTATGAGCCAGAAGGAGAACATGGTGACATTGAGTACCCTGATGTGTGGGAAGTGCTGGTCACTAGACGTATCCTCAGTGCAATGGTGGATCCTTCAGAGACCATCCAAAGGGAGAACATCTTCCACAGCCGTTGCACCATCAAAGAAAAGGTATGTAACCTCATCATAGATGGTGGTTCTTGCACTAACGTTGCTAGTGAGATATGGTTGATAAGCTAGGTCTAGAGAGGGCATCCTCGACCATATAGACTGAGATGGCTCGATGACAAAGTGGAGCTCAAGATTCATGAGCAAGTCACTGTGCCATTCAGTGTGGGCAAGTATCAAGACCAAGTCTGTGCCCATGCAAGCTGGCCATCTTCTACTAGGAAGACCATGGCAGTTTGACAAAGAGACCAGGCATGATGGCAGAACCAATCTCTACACCTTCATGCATGACAAGAGAAAGGTCAGCCTAGCTCCTCTTACACCTGCCCAAGTACATGAGCTACAACTCCAAATGAGTAAGGAAAAGAAACTTATCAAGTCTAATTTTCTTATTCAACCAAGTCATGTCCGGAGAGCTTTAGCCTCCAAGGATTTAATGTTACTAATGGTTTTCAAGGAAGTGTTGAGTATAGAACAGGGACAGGTAGAGCTACCTCCTGAAGTGGCAACTCTCCTCAACAAATTCCAGGATGTATTTCCAGAGGAGATACCAGCAGGCTTGCCTCCTTTACGTGGCATAGAACACCAGATTGATCTAGTGCCCGGAGCAGCCCTGCCCAACCGCCAGCCTATGGATGAGTCCAGAGGAGTCCAAGGAGCTTGAGAAGCAAGTCAAGGAGCTCCTGGAGAAAGGATATGTTCGAGAGAGCCTCAGTCCATGTGCTGTACCAGTGCTACTAGTGCCCAAGAAGGATGGGACTTGGCGAATGTGCGTGGACTGCCGAAAAATCAACAACATCACAGTCAAGTACCGGCATCCGATACCACGGCTGGATGACATGCTAGATGAGCTGAGTGGAGCAACGGTCTTCTCCGAGATAGACCTCAAAAGTGGATACCACCAGGTCAGGATGAAGGAAGGTGATGAGTGGAAGACTGCTTTCAAGACAAAGCAAGGGCTCTACGAGTGGACAGTCATGCCATTCGGCTTGACTAATGCCCCAAGCACCTTCATGCCTTATGAACCAAGTTCTTAGGGCGTACATCAGTAAGTTTGTAGTTGTTTACTTTGATGACATACTAGTTTATAGTAAGTGCCTACGGGAACACCTCACACATCTTGAGATGGTACTTAAAACCCTTCGACAAGAAGAGCTTTATGCCAATCTCAAGAAGTGCATCTTTTCTACTGATAAACTTGTCTTTTTTAGGTTTTGTTGTAAGTTCAC
>JAENJI010000199.1:91064-112221 GCA_018901935.1 Pugionium cornutum | reverse complement strand
GCTGTGCATACCACAAGGATCACTAAGGGAACTTATCATCCGAGAAGCTCATGGAGGAGGACTCATGGGCCACTTTGGTGTCGACAAGACTCTAGCAGTGCACAAGGAGCACTTCTACTGGCCACACATCAAGAGGACAGTAGAAGCACATTGTGCAAGATGCATCACTTGCAAGAAGGCAAAGTCCAGTGCAACCTCACGGGTTGTATCTCCCACTGCCCATACCAACACATCCATGGGTGGACATCTCGATGGATTTTGTTCTAGGTCTGCCCAAGATCAACCACAAAGATGCAATCTTTGTAGTGGTGGACAGATTCTCCAAGATGGCACATTTCATCCCATGTGCCAATGTCAATGATGCCACGCAAACAGCTGAGCTGTTCTTCAGAGAGATAGTACGGCTTCATGGAGTGCCAAGGACCATCGTATCAGATAGGGACACCAAGTTCCTCAGCCATTTCTGGAGGACCCTTTGAGAAAACTAGGCACGAAGCTACTCTTCTCAACCACTTGCCATCCTCAAACCGATGGCCAAACTGAAGTTGTCAACAGGACCCTATCAACTCTTCTCAGAACAACACTAGGGAAGAACCTAAAGACTTGGGTGGAGTGCCTGCCATTCATTGAGTTCGCCTACAACCGAGCCGTGCACTCAGCAACTAAGAAGACCCCATTTGAAGTGGTATACGGTTTCAACCCTCTCACCCCATTTGAGCAAACACCACTGCCACCAGCTGAGATGACCAACCTCAACGGAGCATCCAAAGCAGAATTCATAAGGAGGTTACACCACAAAGTAACAGAGAACTTGGAGAAGAGGACCAGACAGTACGTGACTCATGCCAACAAAGGAAGAAAGGAGGTGATCTTTCAACCAGGCGATTGGGTGTGGCTACACCTACGGCAGGAGAGGTTCCCAAACCTAAGGAGTTCCAAGCTAGCACCAAGAGGAGATGGACCATTCAGAGTGCTCGAGAGGATCAACAACAACGCCCACCGGATCGAGCTCCCAGGTGAGTTTAATGTGTCCAATACGTTCAATGTTACTGATTCAGCCCCTTTCCATGCAGATGAACCAGTTTTGAGGACAAAACCTACTGAAGAGGGAGGGGATGATGAGGACATCAGGTCGTACATCCAACCAGGAGACCAGACTGGCCGACCAGGAAGCTTGCCCGAGACAGCAGGACCATCTGGCGCGCCTGCCGGACCAGACAGTACCGCCGGACCTTCGACCTATAGGACCAGACCGGTCAACATCGGCGGCGGAGAGGCCCAAGCTTCCGGCACACTTGGTGGGGACGTGAATGACACCGCCGGTCCCCCTGATGACACCGCCGACTCCGGGATCAACTTGGGCGGTCCTGAAGTCATTCCGGCCAGTACCGCACACAATTCAGCCGGTACAGGCCATCCAGCCGAGTACACGCACACTTCCACTTCTACACAAGAGGACTCGGACCAAATGAGCTACCAGCTCCAGGACATGCACTTAGAGGAAGTATCTACACCAGTGGTACCTCCAGGAGCAATGACAAGAAGCAGATCAAGAGCACTCTTCCACAAATTCAGCTTATGGGTCGACAAGCTTCTAGAGGAAGAGCAGCTAAGGACAATGGGCCAGAAGAGCAAATTAGAGTCCAAAGGCTTCTCAAAAACACAAGGAACATCAGAGACTTGGGCTTTAGTGGCAAGAGAGGTCAGGGCCCAAAGATATTTAACCCTACTCCAAGTCGAAGACTAGGAGCAAGCGCTGCAGACAAGCCACAAGGACGGCCACCTTCCATTTCTTGGCCGTGAGGTGAGTTAAGGTAAGTTTACATTCAATATATGCCTCTTTCTGTTTTGCAGGGTAGGATCTAGTTGCTTTACATTTTGAGTCAAAAACATTTTAGGAATAGGTCCTTTTTGGTTATGCACTTTTGTATCTTTTCCTTTTGTGCACTTTTGTAAACTTTCCTTTTATTTGTTTGAGTCGACCCTAGAAGGTCAAGCTGTCGAGCATATTAATAAGGCTCCTTCCAGCATTGTAGTTCGACAACCTTTTGATTATTAATAAAGTAGAACTTTTCCCCTACGAGCTTTCTCTCAAGAGAGACTTGTGCGCTTAGAACCTAGTTGAGACCAGCCCTCCTAGCTCTAAGTTTGTGATTTATCACGAGGTTCATCACCCCTCGTGTGGTTCACTTCACCCTTCCATCGCTTACCAACCAGAAAACCCCTATCCAGAAGCCTAAGGTTGAGTTTCTCACCTAATCTTCTACAAACAGCCCACGCGCATACATCCTTGAATCAAGGCTTGTATCAAATACCAATCAGAAAACCCCTATCCAGAAGCTTAAGGTCAAGTTTCTCACCTAAACTTCTCCAAACAGCCCACGCGCATCCAAGCCTTTAATCGAGGCTTGTATCAAAGGGTCTTCATGTATTCCATCGTTCTTGCATGCTTCTTCTTAAGGTTGGTTTTCCTCATAGATGTTTGAGCTTCTCAAGGTCCGTATGCAAAACAAGTTTCATGGACAGCAAGTAATGCTGCCAAGTTTCCAAGGCCCGAACCAAAGCATAGAGTGTTTTGTCGTAGGTCAGATAATTGAGTGAAGTTCCACCTACCTTCTCACTAAATTATGCAATGGGTCGACCTCCATGAGTTAGGACCGTGCCTATGCCAATTCCCGAGGCATCACACTCAACCTCGAAGGTCTTGTTGAAGTCAGGTATGATTAGAACTGATGTGTGAGTGAGGCTGTCTTTTAGGTCCCAGAAGACCTTCTTTTGGGCTTCCCTTCCCCCCTCCCCCTAGGTAAATCCCATGTTTTTCTTTACTACGGCTGTCAAGGGAGAGGATATGCTGCTGAATTTTGGAACGAACAGCCGGTTGAAGCTAGCCAATCCATGGAAGCTCCTTAATTGGCTGATGTTATTCGCCGTCGGCCATTTTTTTATGGCTCGAATCTTCTATTTCTTTACCTGATGCTCTGTAAACTCACAAAAAAACCTATAATTAGTTTATTATCACCAAAGGTGCATTTCTTGAGATGAGCATAAACTATTCTCGCCAAAGTGTTTTTAGTACCATCTCACGTGGCACGACATGATCTTTCAAATATTTACTGTAGATGAGTATATCATCAAAATAGACCACCACAAACTTACTGATATAATCCCTAAGAATATGGTTCATGAGGTACACGAAGGTGCTAGGGGCATTAATCAGGACAAAAGGCATGTTTGTCCACTCGTACAATCTCTTTTTGGTTTTGAAGGAGGTTTTCCACTTATCTCCTTCTTTCATTTGTCTTTGGTGGTATCCACTTTTAAGATGAATTTTTGAAAAGATCATAGCCCCATTCAATTCATCCAACATGTCGTCCCGCCGTGGTATTGAATGTCTATACTTGATGGTAATTGATGAGGGCACTAGATCCAATGGCCGGATCAAGCGGCGATATGGCCAGCACGAGCAACACCATGGAAGACTCGAACCAACTGACCTGCCAGCTCCAAGGCATGGATCTAGAAGAGAATTCAGCCCCAATGGTGCCAATAGGAGAAATGACCAGAAGCATAACTCGAGCACTCTACCAAAAATTCAGCTTGTTAGTAGAAGAGCTTCAAGAAAACCAAGGCAACTTGACAACATGCCAATAATGCAACAAACAAGCCAAAAGCCTACCCTTTCACCAAGTTGCTCCAGAAGCATGGGCTCTCGTGGCAAAAGAGGTCAAGGACCAAAAGTGTGTAAACCTACTTTAAGTGTACGATTGAGAGCTAGGCGCGTGTCTAGCACAGAGTCGGTCACTTTGTATTTTTTGGCCAAAAGGTAAGAAGGTAAGTATTACATTTCTATATTGCCTTTTCTATTTTGCAGGATAGGATTTAGTATTTTCCTTTTTATTGAGTAAAGAACATTAAATAGTTTACTTTTTGGTTATATTCATTTGTTGTAATTCTTCTATGTTCACTTTTGTATCTTTTTCTTTTTCTTTTCTGAGTCGACCCTAGAAGTTCAAGGCTGCCAAGCATATTAATAAGGCTCCTTCAGCATTGCAGTTCCACAATTTTTGGCCTTCTATCAATAAAGAATCAATTTTTTTTTCCATAAGAGTATTTTCGCAAAAAATTCTCTTGATTTCTCTAAATCTAGTCGAGACCCCAACTCCTAAAGTTAGAGCTGTGATTTATCGTGAGGCCTCTCACACCTCGTTTGGTTCACTTCACCCCACCACCGCAAACACTCACAAAAACTATCCTAAGAAGCTTCACGCTGAGTTTCTCGCCCAAGCTCTTTGCACCCGGTCCGAGAGCAACACAACCACGATCCCAAGCTTGTATCAGTAATGTTGTTTATCGCCCGCAGTCTAGACACATCCTCCATGTACCGTCTTTCTTGG
This sequence comes from Pugionium cornutum, assembly GCA_018901935.1. NCBI lineage: Eukaryota > Viridiplantae > Streptophyta > Magnoliopsida > Brassicales > Brassicaceae > Pugionium > Pugionium cornutum. The sequence goes on along the minus strand of JAENJI010000199.1, from coordinate 107,827 downwards.
GTACTAGGAATATTGATACAACATACAAGCTCAGGCTCTCCCGTAGATGTCCTTTGTATAGGATCTCCTTAACTTGCTTCTCAAGCTACTTAGACTCCTCTACACTCATCTTATATGCTGGCCGGTTTGGTAGGGGAGCCCGGGCACGATATTGATCTGATGTTCGATACCGAGTACTGGGGCATGCCAGCCGGTATGTCATGTGGAAAGACATCATAGGATAAGAAAAGAAGATCGGACACTTCTACGGGTACCTACATATCTTCTTTTCCTGCACTCAAAATTTCCTTAAAAAGCATTAGTAGTATTATGTCCTTTGAGGCCAAGACCTTTCGGACATGCCTAGTTTTAAGAAGGAAATTAGACTTAATCATGTTCTTTTCCTTACTCATTCGTAAATGTAATTCATGTACTTGTGCAGGAGCAAGGAGAGCTACATTGTGTAGCTGCCAAGACCTTGATTTTGTAGTATTAAGTCCTTTGAGGCCAAGGCCTTTCATTTGTGATGCATAAAGGTATATAAGTTGGTTCGGCCGTCATGTTTGATTTTTCAGTCAAACTGTCACGACCTTCCTAGCAGGAGGTGCCTGGCTTGCATTGTTACTATGTCGCATGTGACCTGGTGTTGGTAATGATCCACGCTAAAGGGTATCATTAGTTATTCATGGATCTTAACTCCGACATTTTCATCGAGCCACTTTAGCCGGTACGGCCAGGGATGTTTAGTTCTCTGAAGGCCCAACTTCTCGACCATGTATGCACTTACCACAGTAGTGTAAGATCAACCATCAATAATGAGATAAAATATGGTTTCTTTATAGTGCATCGACTTTGGAATAAGTTCTCTTTTTGTATGCTCTCGGCTAGATTGATCATGGTACATAAGAGGCAGTATGTAACAAAAATTTCTCCTACGTCGGGGTACTTTGTGTATCCATATTCGCCTTCTGGCACGACCTCTTCTTTGTCTTGACACTCATATTCTCTGGCTTCCGTGACCCACATGACCCGTTGGTTTCGTATTCTTTTGACATACAGCCACTTCCACTACACTTGAGATATATGTGGAACGTTGATGGTTTAGAGCCTTACTTACCACGATTCCTGGGTCCTCGGGCCGGCTCATTGACCTTTCCTTTAAACCATGACTCGATCTCGATCCCATTTCCCTTGTCTACAGCCTTGTTGCCACCGTGAATTGGTGCGTAAGGAGTCATAGGCCGGTTGCATAAAACATTTGTCTTATGCTTGATATGTTTGTCAGTCTGTACTGAAAGGTGTAATAAGCCCTTGAAGCCATTGTATATTTTCCTCCCTGCCTTACTGCTGATCCTTTCTTTCAAACCATATAGGAACTGAGACATCATGGCCACTTCATCGTCATTGGACTCAAACCGGTTTCTAAGTTTCTCAAACTGCTTGTAGTATTCTTGCATGAACCTTGATCTCTTCTTAAGAGTGTAAAACCAACGTTCTAAGTCTCTATGAAAATATTGCGATACATATCTTTACCTCATGAGGTTTTTCATGTCGACCCATGAATCTATAGTCTTCAATATTTTTCTACTTAATTCAGTGACTTATCGGTCCCACCAAACTAGGGGATTATCTGTTAGTTAGGATATGACCATTGAGACAATCTTTGGTCTGAATAGTTTGTAATAGTCGAAGATTTAATCCATACTTCGCTCCCTATCAAAATTATGGGCACTTAGTTTGACATCACCATGATGGCCACATCACTGGTGATCGTGGCCATTTCCTCATCATTCTCAAGCTGTCTTGGAGGTGTCGGCCTTGTGTCTTGGCAATATATTCGGTGTTCGGCTTCTTCTTCTGCGTAATGATCCTTTTTAAAGGCCTTGGCGTGCCCTTGTTTTGTGCCAACTCTATCGAATATGTTCTTTATGGCATCGAACGTTGCGGGTTGCTCCACCCTTTCTAGTTTTTCTCCAATAGAGGTAAGTTTAGCCTGGAGGGTTGTGAACATGGTTTCGGTGTGGTTTTGGTTGCTTGATTCGGCTTTAGTTTTTTTAATATATAGGACTAAGGAAAATAAAAAGTAATGATTTTCCTAAAAGTTGTGAAGTTAATACGAAAAGAAACTTAAGATATGGAAAAGTGGTACTAATGACTCGGAAAAAATGGCAAGTGTCTGATATGGCCTAAAAAAAGGAATAAGCTAATCCAATGAATGTTTTTTAAATAACAATAAGAAGATCTAAACGAGATTCAAGGAAGGAAGATATTGATACATATGTTTTAATGAGGAGATATCATGATATGTTATCTAATTTTCTTTTTGAAAACTTCGAACAAAATGCAAAAAGGAAGATAGAGATGTTTGTTTTGTTTTTTGGGTAAAAAGTAAAAAAAATGCAAAAGTCATTAGATATAATGCAAGAAACAAAAATTTAAGGTTGTGATTGAAGAGAGACACTGGTTTCAGTAGTTTTAGTTTTAGTTTGTTGGTCAGGAACCTTTGGTTCGGTACAAGAAGTTTTTGGTGAGAAACTCGGCGTAGGGCTTTTTTGGCAGTTTGATGTGGGGTTTTAATGACAGTGGGGTGAAGCGAAGCACACGAGATATACAAGGCCTCATGATAAATCACAAACTCAAAAGGCTAAGAAATACGGGTCTCCACTACACTTAGATGAAACAAAAGAAGTTTTTACACAAACATAAATCTTGAAGAAATATGCGAGCTTTATTGATAATAGGCAAACGTTATTGAACTACAATACTGAAGAAATCTTATTACTATGTGATTGTGGTACCACATCAAATTGCTGGCCAGAAGGACCTGGCCAAGAAGATGGCCTACCAAAAGACCTACCAGGTACAGCCGGCTCAAGTGGCGACATGACCGGCCCGAATGGTCACATGGGCGACATGGCCGGATCAAGCAACAAGATGGCCAGCGAGACCAACACCCTTGAAGACTCGGACCAACTTACTAGCCTGCTGCAAGACATCGATTTAGAAGAGATTTCAGCCCCAATATTTCCACAAGGAGCAATGACCAGAAGTAGGATTCGTGCACTCTACCACATATTCAGATTGTTTGTAGAAGAGCTTCTAGATCCATCGGGCCAAACCAACTCGGCTACGGGCCAGTATTTCAGCCAACAAGCCAAAGGCCTACCACTTCACCAAGCTCCTCCAGAAGCGTGGGATCTCATGGGAAATGAGGTTAAGGCTCAAAGAATTGTAACCCTACTTCAAGTACGCACATGAAGGCTACGTGCGTGCCCCTCACAAATTCGGCCACTTTCTTTTTCTTGGCTGAAAGGTAAGTAGGTAAGTTTACATTTATATATTTGTCTTTTCTGTTTTGCAAGGTAAGATTTAGTATTTTTTCTTTTATTGAGTCATGGACATTAAATAGTTTTAAGTGTAGGGGATGTGGCCACATTTTAATGAGCCATGTAAGTCCTTTAACCCTCAAAGATTACGTGACATAACATGTATTAAGTGTAGAGAACGTGCCAATATTTTGAGTTATATTGACCACGGAGGCTGGAGAGTACGAGTCTCAAGATGAACAAGAGATGGAGCCAAAAGGAGAATATGGCAACATAAAGTACCCAGACATGAGAGAAGTATTGGTAACACGGAGAATCCTAAGTGCAATGGTCGATCCATCTAAGACCATTCAAAGAGAAAACATTTTCCACAGCCGATGCATCATCAAAAGCATGGTATGTAACCTTATAATAGATGGTGGTTCTTGCACTAATGTGGCCAATGCATACATGGTTGACAAGCTAGGCCTTGAGAAGACTAAGCACCCTCGGCGATACCGGTTAAGGTGGCTAGACGAAAAGGTTGAGCTCGAAATCCATGAACGTGTGATGGTACCATTCAGCATGGGCTGTTATCAAGACCAAGTCCAATGTGATGTGGTACCGATGCAAGTCGGCCACCTTCTTATAGGAAGGCCATGGCAGCTTGATCGGGAAACAAAACATGACGGCTGGACCAACCTGTAGACATTTTTTACAGGACAATAGGAAGGTCAGCCTATCTCCTCTTCCTCCTGCCCAGGTACATGAATTACAGTTACAAATGAGTAAGGAGAAGAGCTTGATTAAGTCTAAATTTCTCATTCAACAAAGCGATGTCCGAATAGCTTTGGACTCTAAGGACGTGATGCTTCTAATGGTCTTTAAGGAGCTTTTGAGTGCAGGGAAAAAAGACATTGAGGTGCCCCCTAGAGTGGCCGACCTACTTAAAAGATTCAAGAACATATTCCCTAAGGAAATACCAGCTGGCCTACCTCCATTACGCGGTATTGAGCATCAAATCGATCTCATGTCCGGAGCATCTTTGTGCAACCAGCACCACACATAATGAGTCCAGAAGAGTTCAAAAATCTTGAAAGGCAAGTTAAGGAGCTCTTGGAGAAAGGATATGTTCGGGAGAGTCTCAGCCCATGTGTCGTACTAGTGTTGTTGGTCCCAAAGAAAGATGGAACATGGCACATGCGCATAGACTGTCGGGCTATCAACAACGTTACGGTCAAATACCGGCTTGACTAATGTCCTAAGCACCTTCATGTGCCTTATGAACCAAATTCTTAGGATGTACATCAGTAAGTTTGTTATGGTTTATTTCAATGAAATACTAATACATAGTAAATGTCTAAATGACTATATTTCATATCTTGAGATGGTGCTAAGAACACTACGACAAGAAGAGCTCTATGCCAATCTCAAGAAGTGCACCTTTTGTTCTGATAAACTTGTTTTCCTAGGTTTTGTTATGAGTTTACAGGAATTAAAGTTTGATGAAGAGAATATCCGAGCCATTCATGAATGGTAACCACTCGGCGACATCAGCCAAGTGAGGAGTTTTCACGGACTGGACAACTTCTACCGGCGGTACGTGCCAAATTTCAGTAGTATATCCTCCCCTTTAATGGCAGTTGTGAAGAAAAACGTGGGGTTTAGCTAGGGAGAAGCCCAATAGAACGCATTCCAAGCCTTGAAGGAAAACCTCACTCACGCCATGTTGCTAGTCTTGTCTTACTTCAACAAGACTTTTGAAGTGGTGTGTGATGCTTTAGGCATTGGCATAGGTGCAATCTTCATACAAGGAGGTCGGCTAGTTGCTTATTTTACTGACAAGCTAGGTGGAGACTCACTAAAATATCCGACCTATGATATGGAGCTCAATGCTTTGGTTCGAGCATTGGAGACAAGGCACTACAAGAAAACATCAACATTTCTGACGGTATTTAAGACGGACATAAAGCCATCGGAATTTTCCGACGACAACGCGACGGTGCTCCGACGGATTACCGAGATAACAAGGGTCATCTGGGATCCATTGGTAATTCCCGACGGCTAAATGTCCATCGGGAAATCGATGGTAAAAACTGATGGTAAACCGTTGGTTTTCTGACAAAACCTTCGTCGTCGGGAACTTCTCTTGAAGCCATCGGCAATTTCCGAAGACCCTAGGACCGTCGGTTTATTTCTGACGCCTTCCCAACGGTTTGTTGTTTTACAATCCATCTGGAATCCGTCGGAAATATACGGAAGGGTTAACGTCGACCTTCGTTGGACAGCCGTCGGAAATAGCTGACCGTTGTCGGAGTCCGTCGGTAATCCATCGGACATTGAAGAATAATCTTGAAAAATTTGTGATTATCCGGTGGTGGTTGGTAATCGTCGGAAATCTGTCGGAAAAGTTAGAAAAATCGATTCACAATTTGTGATTATCCGATTGTGGTCGGAAGCCGTCGGAAATCCATCGGAAATTAGAATATTCTTAAGAATATTCTGTTTAAAATTTGTGAATATCTGTTAAAAATTCGTAATAATCTGTTAAAAATTCGTAATAATCTCTTAAAAATTTGTGATAATATCTAATTTTCACTATAAATACGCTTTGGTCTTTCACAATTTCATCAGAACAAATTTTTTTAAGAAAATGTGTTCTTCGGATTCTTATGAGTATTTTCGATCGTGGATGGATAAACCTCGATATGATTCAACAACGGGAGAATTAACTGATGAATTTGCGCAAGATGTTGAAGAGTTCATGGCATTTGCATCAAACAATAGCATGACATCAGAATACGGTAAAATGTATTGTCCGTGTATTAAATGTCAAAATCATAGATTAATCTCTGTTAGAGAAGTACGTAATCATTTGTATAAGAATGGATTTATGTCGGGTTACAAAATTTGGTATTCACATGGAGAAACTGATGCAACGATGTAATATTATGGTTGTACTTCAAAAAGGATAGATAGTACTAATGTTAGGATAGAGGAACCGGCATCAGAAGTTGATATAAACGGAGGTACTATTCAGATGGTGAATGATGCATTTCGTGAACAAAGAGCATCGTACATTGAAGATATTAGCAGAATAGAGGAACCTAATTTGGAAGCCCATAAATTTTTTGATATGTTAGATGCATCCAAGCACTCTTTGTATAAAGGATGTAGAGATGGATTATCGCCTTTATTTGCTGCAAGCAGGTTGATGACGATAAAGACGGATTTCAACTTGGCTGAAGATTGTGTGAATGCGATAGCTGATTTTGTTAGAGATATATTACCTGAAGATAATATTGCACCTGCTTCATATTACGAGGTTCAAAAACTTGTAGCTGGTCTTGGATTGCCATATCAGATGATCGATGTATGTATTGACAACTACATGATATATTGGAGAAATGATAAAAACCGCATGAAGTGCCGATTTTGTCACAAACTTCAATTTCAAGAGACAAGCGGCAGAGTACCTATTCCGCATAAACGGATGTGGTATTTGCCATTAACAGAGAGGTTAAAGAGGTTATATCAATCTGAACACACGACAAACCTATGAGATGGCATGCAGAACATAATTCGAATGGAGAAATTGTGCATCCCTCGGATGCAGAAGCATGGAAACATTTTCAACAGGTTTATCCTAGTTTTGCATATGAGCCTAGAAACGTATACCTCAGGTTATCTACAGATGGATTCAACCCTTTTGGGAAGCATGGGAGGCAATACTCGTTGTGGCCAGTTATTGTTACACCTTATAATTTGCCTCCTTCTTTGTGCATGAAACGAAAGTTTTTGTTTCTAACAATTCTTGTCCCAGGCCTTGAGCATCCTAAGTGATCGCTTGATATTTTCTTGCAGCCACTAATTCATGAGTTAAAAATATTGTGAGAAAATGGTGTCGAAGCATTCGATGTTTCCAATCAACAAAACTTTTTGATGCGAGTAGTACTTATGTGGACGATAAGTGATTTTCCAGCATATGGTATGTTATCAGGATGGTCGACGCATGGAAGATTAGCATGTCCATATTGTCAAGATAATACTCATGCGTTCCAACTGAAACACGGACGAAAGACTAGTTGGTTCGATTGTCATCGTCGATTTCTACCACAAGATCATCCATATCGCCGGAACACGACATTGTTTAAGAAAAACAAAAAAAAATTTGATGCTCTACCTCCTATTCTTGACGGGAATTATATGATGACTCAACTTAGAGATTTTGGTGCTGAGATAACGGTTTCATGTGGAGGTAATGGACATTACCCTATTGATGGGTGTGGCGAATACCATAATTGGCACAAGAAGAGCATTTTTTGGGATTTACCATATTGGAAGGATCATTTGTTGCGCCATAATCTAGATGTTATGCACATTGAGAAGAATTTTTTCGATAACATAATGAATACCGTTCTAAAAGTGCAAGGAAAAACAAAAGATAATTTGAAAGCTAGATTGGATTTGCTGGATATTTGTTCCCGGAAGGAACTACATGTAATGTCAAATGGAAAATCATTATCTCCCGCATTCCGGTTGGATGTGCATGCAAAAGATGAATTTTTTGATTGGATTAAGCATAGTGTTAAATTTCCTGATGGATACGCATCTAATCTTTGTAATTGTGTCGATACTATTGAAGGTAAATTTTCAGGGATGAAAAGTCATGATTGTCATGTTGTCATGCAAAGACTATTCTCAATTGCCTTTAGCGATCTGCTGCCAAAAAACATCCATGGAGCAATTGCAGGTACGACGTTTATATTATTTTATATATAAATAATCATAATTTCATATATTATATGATATTAAAAAACTTTTATGTAGGGATTGGTGCTTTTTCCGAGATTTATGTACAAGATCACTTACTGCAGATCATATCCGAAATTTGGAGGAAAAAATTCCAGTTCTCATTTGTAACCGGGAGAAAATATTTCCACCAGTATTTTTTTAATTTATGGAGCATCTTCCTATTCACCTCCCTAGAGAAGCAGCGCTTGGAGGACCTGTTCAGTATCGATGGATGTATCCTTTTGAGAGATATATGTTCCACCTAAAGAAAAAAGTTAAAAATCTTGCCAGGGTTGAAGGTTCAATCGTCGCACAAAGTATTAATGAAGAAACATCTAACTTTGCCAGCTACTATTTTCCATCGCAAGTCCAAACAAAAAATAGACGACCTGCACGACATGATGATGGAGGAGAAAAACCAAGCTATCCAGTGTATGTGCCAAAAATATTTGCACAAATTAGACGTTTAAGTGGAAAAAGGAAGATGTGATGCCTATTAGAGGAGGAACACAATCACTTGCATTTGTATATTTTGACAAATTGCGATGACGTTTTGGAATATGAAAGGTATAGTCAATTAAAATTTGTTTTTAGTTGTTATATAATTTATTGTTAATTATTTTTTCATAATTAACAGGATATACATGGAACAAATACGTGTTCATTATTCAGATTACAGCGAGAATGAGTTGGTCGAACTTAAAAAAAGCGAATTTGCAAGATGGTTGCATTTTTATGTTAGTATTACCACAATTATGTAATTTTCAATAATAGTTTACTATATATATATATATATATATTTAGAGTAATACCCTAAAATAGTACCATTTTAAGTTTATTTTCTAAATTTAGCACAATAAAACTAAAATTCCCAAAATAGCATAAATTATTATGTAAAAATAATTATTTACCTAAAATAAAATATATATAAAATTAAAACATAATGTTTGAATTCACTTTTTCCAATTTAGGGTTTAAATTTTTTTCATTAGGAATAAGTTTTCAATCATTTTTAGATTTAAATTTGTGCTATTTTTGGAAATTTAAATGACTAGTGCTATATTTGGAACAAAAACTTGAAATGATGCTATTTTAGTCAATTGCCCATATATTTATAATTGACTATATTCAATTATTTTTGTAGGTTACTATAGGTGCTTCTAGGGGGATAACGTTTCCCACGTGGTTAGTTGAGTTGGTGAGTGGTCCTACATTTACTGCAAAATCTTATCCAATGTACTGCACTCGTGGATATGCTTTTAAGAGTCATCGCGAAACAAACAACTTGTAATTATGGTGTATTATCTCAATCGGGAGAAATTGTATACAACGGTGTTTTTCGTAAAATATTAGAAGTTCACTATCCTGAAATGATGGATTTGAGGTGTATTGTGTTCTATTGTGACTGGTATGACCCTGTCATGGGTCAACGTGAAGACGAATTCGGTGTTACATCTGTGCACTCTCGTAAGCGACATCGAAAATATGATCCTTTTATACTTGCATCACAAGCGGATCAGGTTTGTTATATTCGATATCCTCGTGTGAGAAATAAGCAAGATCCTTGGATTACAGTGACCTCAATACATCCTAGAAGAATGATATGTGGTATTACCGAACAAGACCCTATGCAACAAAACACAATTGGTAACTTAGGTTCCATAGAAACTTCTCTTGAAGTTAACCTTGTCGTTGATGACAACACGAACGAAGATTACAACGTGTTTCAAGATTCAGAAGAAGAGATTGGCGAGTTTGACGAGCAAATTTCAGCTAATTCAGGATATTCATCACAATCAGATTAAATTTGTAATAATAATGTTTTATTTTTTTCCATTCATTAATTATATATAAATTATATTTTTACTGATAATATTTCATTTCACATTATTATAACTATAATAAGTTATATTAAACTGAATAATATTGAAAAGAAATATTTATGATTTCATTTTTAAATTTATGTGCAAAAATATTTCACAATCTTATAATTAAAAGTGCTTTTTTAATAAATTTATCTATATAAATTTATCTTTTTTAATTTAATATTGTTTCACAATATTGATTAATATTACCGACGGTTTCTCGACGGTATTATTGTGTCCGTCGGAAACCCGTCAGCAACCATCAAATAAATAATTGCAACGTGGGTGTATATTTGTCGATCATGCATGTGATTAGGCCTTTCGATGGATTTCTGTCGAACAATCGACGGATTCCCGACGACTATACGCGGGAAACGTAATTCTCAAGGCGGGCTTCTGCGAAAATATTAATTTTATTTTCGACGGATTCCCGACGGATATTTCGTTTCCGACGTATTACCGACGGAAATTTCCGTCGGAAATTTTTAATATAACCTACAGCTGTTTCTTCTCTTTTGGCGTTTCTCTGCAACCTAGTCTTTTTGCCTCCCTGCCGTTCTCACCGGAATTTTGCTCTCGTCGCCGGAATTCGACCGTAAATCATGTAAATTTTCATTTGTAAGTTAAAAATTTACTCTCGTTTTTTTTATTTTGTAAATATGTTTCATAAAAACTGAAAGTTATTTTTTTCTTCAATAAAATCATGACTTATCGTCATGATTTTGTAAATCCGATGAACGTCACTGCGTCAACAGTGTTTCTCTCAAGTTTTTATCACAAATTTCTTCCATATAATTCCATATATATTCCTTCAATAAAAGTCATGTGTGATGTCATGCTCAGAAAAATCACATCAATATATGAAACACAAGAAAGAGATGAAACTCATCTATGTTTTGGCACTGGTTTTGTTATTTAGCGATTCCATTTCATAGGGACATTTTCGGTATATAAAATATATATATATATATATATATATATATATATATATAAATAAGCCCACTTTTTTAATGGGATTTTACGTTTCATTATTAACTACTTATTGAGACGTTGAAAGTTTTGAATTCGTCAAGAGGTTGAACCAGAACTCACCATGTTTTCTTTTCTTTTTTTTTCAAATCAAACTTCAAAAAAAATCTCCCGTGATTTTTGGTTTTTATTACCTAATGGATGAAAAAGTTATTTTCAATTAAAAAATCATTATATTTGCTAGTAAGTGAAACCAATTGATTTCACCAATATTTTCCCGAGCCCACATTTTAGCGACACGATAGCATGAATTCGTCATCCTCAATGTAAATATTTCCTGCCTAACAGTTTTGTAGACGTACAGAAAGCTTAAAATCTTAACAAGAAAGATATAGCTGATGGCCTTGCCAGTTGCATAAATCAAAGGCTTAGAGAGAGGATAAGGAAGATTAGCAAATATCACTATTTATTTAAGCCAGTTGTTAAAAATATCAGTATTTCACTTTTTTTACATAAATACTATTATAAGTTATAAAAAATAAATAATAACATAATATTGTTAAGAGTAATAAACTAAAATAGTAATTTTCAAAGTTTTTTATAATATTGCTAAGAATAATAAACTAAAATAACTTTTTTGAAGTTGGCTATCTATATAAAATGATTGATGATATTAGTTTTCTCTCAATTTCAGTTTTGGAATATTTGAAAAGCTCCAAAGAATAAACCTTGATTTTTTCAAAACATAAAAATAAAAATAATTGATTATTATTTTAAATAATTGAATATTTCAAAACAAATGGTAAATAGTAAATGTAGACGTCAAATAAAATGTCCCAATTATAGGTCGTATCAAAATTATCAAAGACGTGGTGAGTCATCGTCTCCAAGTTTTATACCAACTCAAATCTAGAATCTACAAATGATTCTTTCCGACCAATGACAATTGAAGAATTGGTTAAGCAGCCTGGTCGTGAACTTTTTACATTTCTCGATCCGAGACGTCAGGGAAACTCGACATGGTAAATTAAATTTTTTATAATTATATTTAAAATAATTATTTTAATATTATTCTATAATTATATTTAAAATAATTATTTAAACGCTATTGTAATAAAAATTTGTAGGTATGGTATTTCAAACAACGGAATAAGCAAATCTATATTAAAGATCCTTCATTCTCTTTTGAACAAACCATATACCAAATTTCGAGATATTCCGTACGAATAACGTCAGATTTGGTTCAGGACGTTTGCGGTACGTTATTTAAATTTTAAATATATAATTATTTTAAATAGTTTTTAATAATCTTTTTAGTAATATATAAGTAAATTTCGCAGCAAGAATTTACATGGGATCCCACGAATACAAAATTGGTGGAAGAAGCTTTCGAAAAAGAAGCTGTAGTACAATTTTCTCGCCACATGAACAAGTGGAAACAAAAATGGAAAAAGGGAAAAGATAAACCAAGAGGGTTGAAGGAGTCGGTTTGGAACGACTTTATTCGTTATTGGGAATCTTCCAGCGCTGAGGTGGTCTCGAAAATTAATTCGGAAAACCGAAAGAGCGACCGAGGAGGCAAAGGCATTTATATTCATAATGCCGGATCGACTAGTTTTCTGAGACGAGCCGATCAATTGGTAAATTAATTATTAAATTATTTATTTATTATTATTTAAAAAATTTAAAATTATTAATTTAGAATTTTTTTTATTTTTAGGTATAAGAAATTGGAGCGCCTCCAGATCACTTGCAACTTTTCGAGGCCGTCCACACGAACAAAAAGAGTGGTCGTATCCAAGTTTGTCTCGTTAGTGAGATCATCGAAAAAGTAAAAAAGAAAAAAAGTGATATTCTAACCCAGCAGTCTCAAGTTGGTTTTTCATCTTCGGTCGCCGAATTGCCTCTATCTGAGATTAACCGTCTCGTTCTTGATGTAAGGTTCATTTTTTTTAAAATATATAATTAATATTATAATAATTTTTATTAATTTTTCTAATATTATTTATTTATTTTTACATAAAGTTCCATTTTCAAAGCGTCACCATCCAGGACTCGGAAGAGTTGTAGATACTGGTGGCGCAACATCTGCAGCTAGAAACGAGGAGAATGAATAGCTAAAAGAGGAAATGGCGGCTATGAAAATAGAGATGAATAATCTCAAAAACATTGTAGAAATGATGAGAAATAAATTGCTTGATGACTTTTTTCTCTTCCTTCTCCTCGTGCCTTTTCGTTATAATTTATATTTTAAAACAGTTTTTTAATATTATATTTATAATTAGAATATTATTTTATTAATTGTATGATTATTTTTTAAAATATTTAAAATATTAATTTAATTTAATAAAATAAAATTTTATTTTTTAAATTTATTTTTTTAATATTTATATTATAAAAATGTTTAATTCAATATTTAAAAAAAGTAAATATTAAAAAAAAAAATTTTATTTTTTTTAATTAATTGGGTTTTTCTGACGGAATCTGTCATCGGCAATTTCCGACGGACGATGCCATCGGAATGGTGTCGCCAATGTCCTGACGGTTATAAACCGTCGGGAAACATCATCGGACAAGTTTCCCGACGGCAGTAGTCATCAGAAAACATCCCTCAATAATTCGCCGGTAATTACCGATGGAGTTTTTATTGAAAATCCGTCGAAGATTTCTGACGGCTACGGACCATCGAATACCCGTCGGTATTTTCCGACAGACAACTTCCATCGAAAACTCGTCGGAAGTTTTCGATAGATTAATTAATCGCAAAGCCATCAGAAATTCCCGATAAGTTCCCGACAAAATCTTATTTCCGATGAAATAGTCCTGACGGACGATGTTTATCGGAAATTAGATGAGAATCTGTATTACCGACGTTTTTCCGACGACAATGGCCGTCGGAAATGTGCTGTTTTCTTGTAGTGAGGCAGCACTATTTTCTATCGAAGAAGTTCGTGATCCACACTGACCACGAGACCCTCAATCACCTAAGAGGGTCTTCCAACCTCAAAAAGAGGCATGCTAGGTGGATGGAGTACAATGAGATATTTTTTTACGTCATCAACTACAAAAAGGACGAGAACAATGTAGTGGCAGATGCACTATCAAGGAGATATGTCCTAATATTGACCATGGAAGCTAAGACCTTAGGGTTTGAACACATCAAAGATCTTTATACAGATGATTCGGACTTTGCGGAAAGTTACAAGGAATGTGGCAAAGAGAGTCACTACAAGTTATATCATCATGATGTATTCTTGTTCCGAGAAAGGTGGTTGTGTATACCTCAAGTATCTTTACGAGAGCATATTACAAGAGAAGCTCATGGTGGAGACCTTATGGGCCACTTTGGTGTCAATAAGACCCTTACTATTGTCAAGGATCAATTCTACTGGCAACACATAAGAAGGTGGTAGAAGCCCAATGTGCAAGATGTGTAACATGCAAGACGGCCCAGTCCATAGTGAACCCTCATGGGTTGTATCTGCCCCTACCATACCAACACATTCATGGGTAGACATATTTATGGATTTTGTTCTAGGCCTGCCTAAGATCAACCACAAGGATGCCATCTTTGTCGTGGTATATCTCGTTTCAAAGATGGCCCATTTCATACCTTGTGCGAATGTCAGTGATACCGCATAAACGACATAATTGTTCTTTAAGAAAATAGTGCGCATTCATGGAGTACCACGGACCATTGTGTCAGACCGAGACACAAAGTTCTTGAGTCATTTGTAGAGGACACTTTTGAAGAAGCTAGGCATCAAGCTCTTGTTCTCCACCACGTGCCACCCTCAAACCGATGGTGAAATTGAGGTGGTCAATAGGACTTTGTCTACTCTTCTCAGGACAGCACTTGGGAAGAACTTTAAGACATGGTTAGAGTGCCTGCCATTTATAGAATTCGCCTACAGTAGGGTCGTGCACTCAGCCATCAAGGAGACACCTTTTGAAGTCTTCTATGCCTTCAATCCTCAAACTCCTTTGGAGCAAACTCCACTGCCACCAGTTGAGATTACCAACCTGAACGGAGAGTCAAAGGGAGAATTTGTCAAGAAACTACACCAGAAGATCATGGAAAACCTAGAGAAGTGGATCGAGTAGAATGTGACTCATGCAAACAAAGAGTGAAAAGAAATGATCTTCCAACCAAGCGACTGGGTGTGGCTACACCTAAGGCAGGAGAGGTTCCCCCACTTAAGGAGTTCTAAGCTAGCCTCCAAAGGAGTTGGGCCATTCAGGATCCTTGACCAGCTTGAACTCCCAAGTGAGTTTAATATGTCTAACACTTTCAACGTGACTGATTTAGCTCTCTTCCTCACAAATGATCCATTTTTTATGAAAAAAAATATTGAAGAGGGAGGGGATGATGACGGAACCAGATCAAATGGGCTCTTGTGGTAAAGGAGGTCAAGGCTCAAAAGTTTGTAACCCTATTTCAAGTGCGCACTTGAAGAGCTAGGCGCATATCCTTCCCAAAGTCAACCACTTTCTATTTCTTGGCCAAAATGTAAGTAAGTAAGTTTCACATTTATATACTTTCCTTTTCTGTTTTACATGGTAGCATTTAGTATTTTTCCTTTTTTGAGTCATGGACATTAAGTAGTTTTATTTTTTTACTATTTACATTTGTTGTATTTTTCCTTTTTTTGTATCTTTTCCGTTTTTTTCCTTTTTTGTGAATCGATCCTAGAAGGTCAAGTCTTCCGGACATATTAATAAGGTTTCTTTACCCTTGTAGTTCGATACCGTTAGCTTAATAAAAACAAGTATTTTCTCTCAAGGGCATTTGCGCACAAAGCTCCTCTTACCTAACTTTTAATCTAGTTAAAACCCGTACTCCTAGAACTAGAGTTGTGATTTATCACAAGACTTCTCTCACCTTGTGTCGT
This sequence comes from Pugionium cornutum, assembly GCA_018901935.1. NCBI lineage: Eukaryota > Viridiplantae > Streptophyta > Magnoliopsida > Brassicales > Brassicaceae > Pugionium > Pugionium cornutum. Next base: position 92,023 of record JAENJI010000199.1, on the reverse strand, counting down.
TCACATCACCCCACCGCCCAAAACACACGTTACAACCTACCCTAAGAAGTCTAAGGCCGAGTTTTTCGTCCAAACTTCTTGTATCGGTCCAAGAGCATCACGGGTGCGATCCCAAGCTTGTCACTATGCCCAAAACCCTTGACATTCAAGGGCTGAATCAAAGGAAAAGGTAAAATCGTATAATGCATTAAATGTAAAATACATGAATGGAAAACTAGGAAAAAGAAAGTACTAATGTCGCCTAATAACCTGTTGAACCAAGACAAAAACAAGGTCAAGTTCATGATGTTAAAATAAAGGTAAATATATATATGACTTAAATTGAAGGTTTGGTCACGCTTTGGTCCCATGGTCCTAGCTCTTACTCTTGTGCTTTAAATATGCTGAAAAAATATTGGGCCTTGACTTCATTTGAGAATAGAGCCCAAGTTTTAACTGTTTCTTGATGACGAGTAGGTCCATTGCCACATTTGGCGCTCATCTAACCCGTGGCCAAGTTGCTTTGGCCCTCTAAGCGTAGGAGTTCTTCAATAAATAAGTTGAATTTTTGCTAGAGTGAATGGGTCCAACTCCTTCTCATAGGGTTAGTAGGCACTATAGGGGTTGTAAGTTCTTTTGTTCCATGTCTTCGAGCTTGCCGATCATTTGGGCTGTGTCTTCAGGCTTGATGCTTGGTCGGGCCGTGTTGCCGCTTGATCCGACCATAACGCCGATGTATTCTGGTTGTAAGTTTTCTTCCTTTAAATCTTAAATCTTTGTTCACTTCACTCTTGAAAGAAATAGATTAGAACAGTTTGGTTTGTGTTTGATTGAGTTTGAGTAGAAGAGAAAGAAGGTTTGATACACGATATTTACGAGTTCAGGATCCAAACTCGAATCCCTACGTCTCGCCGAGGAATTTCTCGGAATCCACTAAGAACACTTGCTCTTAAACTAGAGCTCTTTTACAGTTGATTAAA
>JAENJI010000199.1:44472-90564 GCA_018901935.1 Pugionium cornutum | reverse complement strand
TTTCTTCCCTTGTTGGCATGAGTCACGCACTGTCCGGTCCTCTTCTCCAAGTTTTCTGCTACCTTCTGGTGTAATCTCCTTATGAACTCTGCCTTGGATGCTCCGTTGAGGTTGGTCATCTCAGCTGGTGGTAGTGGTGTTTGCTCCAATGGGGTGAGAGGGTTGAAGCCGTATACCACTTCAAATGGTGTCTTCTTGGTTGCTGAGTGCACGGCTCAGTTGTAAGCAAACTCTATGAATGGCAGGCACTCCACCCAAGTCTTTAGGTTCTTCCCTAGTGTAGTTCTGAGAAGAGTTGATAGTGTCCTGTTGACAACTTCAGTTTGGCCATCGGTTTGAGGATGGCAGGTGGTAGAGAAGAGTAGCTTCGTGCCTAGCTTTCTCCAAAGGGTCCTCCAGAAATGGCTGAGGAACTTGGTGTCCCTGTCTGATACGATGGTCCTTGGCACTCCATGAAGCCGTATCTCCCTGAAGAACAGCTCAGCTGTTTGAGTGGCATCATTGACATTGGCACATGGAATGAAGTGTGCCATCTTGGAGAATCTGTCACCACTACAAAGATTGCATCCTTGTGGTTGATCTTGGGCAGGCCTAGAACAAAGTCCATTGAGATGTCCACCCATGGATGTGTAGGTATGGGCAGTGGGAGTTACAACTTGTGAGGTTGCACTCGGGACTTTGCCTTCTTGCAAGTGATGCATCTTGCACAATGGGCTTCTACTGTCCTCTTGATGTGTGGCCAGTAGAAGTGCTCCTTGACCACTGCTAGAGTCTTGTCGACACCAAAGTGGCCCATGAGTCCTCCTCCATGAGCTTCTCGGATGATAAGCTTCCTTAGTGATCCTTGTGGTATGCACAGCCTTCTTTCTCGGAACAAGAATCCTCATGGATGTAGGATTTGCCATGACTCCCTGTGCTACACTCCTTGTAGCTCTCAGCAAGGTCAGGATCATCCTTGTATAGATCCTTGATGTGCTCGAATCCTAGGACCTTTGCCTCCATGGTTGATATCAAGGCAAACCTCCTTGATAGTGCATCGGCTACCACATTATCTTTGCCCTTCTTGTACTTGATGACGTACGGGAAGGTCTCTATGAACTCCATCCACCTGGCATGTCTCCTCTTGAGATTGGTTTGCCCTCTGAGGTGTTTGAGAGTCTCGTGATCAGTGTGGATCAAACTCCTTGGACAGCAAGTAATGCTGCAAGTCTCCAATGCTCGGACAAGGGCATAAAGCTCCTTGTCAAGTGGGGTAGTTCAGTGAGGCACCACCTAGCTTCTCACTGAAATATGCCACTGGTCTCCCTCCTTGGGTTAGCACTGCTCCTATGCCTATTCCAGAGGCATCACACTCCACTTCAAACATCTTGTTGAAGTCGGGCAAGACTAGCACCGGTGCATATGTAAGGCTGTCCTTCAAGGCCTGGAATGCCTTCTCCTGAGCTTCTCCCCAGCTGAATCCCACGTTCTTCTTCACTACTACCGTCAATGGTGAGGCAATACTGCTGAAGTTGGGCACGAATCTCCTATAGAAGCTGGCCAGTCCGTGGAAGCCCCTTACTTGGCTGATGTTCCCTGGTGTTGGCCATTCTTGTATGGCTCGAATCTTCTCCTCATCAACCTGTAGGCCCTGTGAACTCACAACAAAACCTAAAAAGACAAGCTTATCAGTACAAAAGGTGCACTTCTTGAGATTGGCATAAAGCTCTTCTTGTCGAAGGGTTTTAAGTACCATCTCAAGATGTGTGAGGTGTTCCGTAGGCACTTACTATAAACCAAGTATGTCATCAAAGTAAACAACTACAAACTTACTGATGTACGCCCTAAGAACTTGGTTCATAAGGCATGAAGGTGCTTGGGGCATTAGTCAAGCCGAATGGCATGACTGTCCACTCGTAGAGCCCTTGCTTTGTCTTGAAAGCAGTCTTCCACTCATCACCTTCCTTCATCCTGACCTGGTGGTATCCACTCTTGGGGTCTATCTTGGAGAAGACCGTGGCTCCACTCAGCTCATCTAGCATGTCATCCAGCCGTGGTATCGGATGCCAGTACTTGACTGTGATGTTGTTGATTGCTCGGTAGTCCACGCACATTCGCCAAATCCCATCCTTCTTGGGCACTAGCAGCACTGGTACGGTACATGGACTGAGGCTCTCGAACATATCCTTTCTCCAGGAGCTCCTTGGCTTGCTTCTCAAGCTCCTTGACTCCTCTGGACTCATCCGTAGGCTGGCCGGTTGGGCAGGGCTTCCGGCACTAGATCAATCTGGTGTTCTATGCCACGTAAAGGAGGCAAGCCTGCTGGTATCTCCTCTGGAAATACATCCTGGAATTTGTTGAGGAGAGTTGCTACTTCAGGAGGTAGCTCTACCTGTTCTTTTCTACATTCAACACTTCCTTGAAAACCATTAGTAACATTAAATCCTTCGAGGCTAAAGCTCTCCGGACATGGCTTGGTTGAATAAGAAAATTAGACTTGATAAGTTTCTTTCCCTTACTCATTTGGAGTTGTAGCTCATGTACCTGGGCAGGTGTAAGAGGAGCCAAGCTGACCTTTCTTTTGTCATGCACAAAAGTGTAGAGATTGGTTCGGCCATCATGCCTGGTCTCTTTGTCAAACTGCCATGGTCTTCCTAGCAGAAGATGGCCAGCTTGCATGGGCACCACGCCGCACACGACTTGGTCTTGGTACTTGCCCACACTGAATGGCACAGTGACTTGCTCATGGATCTTGAGCTCCACTTTGTCATCCAGCCATCTCAGTCTATATGGTCGAGGATGCCTTGTCTTCTCTAGACCTAGCTTATCAACCATATATGCACTAGCAACGTTAGTGCAAGAACCACCATCTATGATGAGGTTACATACCTTGCCCTTGATGGTGCAACGGCTGTGGAAGATGTTCTCCCTTTGGATGGTCTCTGAAGGATCCACCATTGCACTGAGGATACGCCTAGTGACCAGCACTTCCCCCACATCAGGGTACTCAATGTCACCATATACTCCTTCTGGTTCATAGTCCTCTTCATCTTGGGACTCATATTCTCCTGCCTCCGTAATCAGCATGACTCGGTTGTTTGGGCACTCCTTGAGATGTGTCCACGTCCCCTACACTTGAAACAAGTGATGTCACGTGATCTTTGAGGGTTAGAAGACTTACCAGGCTCTCTCTGGTCACGGGTGGGTTCAGGAGGCTTGCTCTTGAACCTTGATCGATCTCTATGCTCTTGCCTTTGTCTATGGGCTTGGGCATGTTGCTTGGTGCCCAAGGTGTCTTAGGCTTGCTGCGGATGTCTTGGCTCTTACGTTTGATGTGCTGCTCAGCCTGGACAGATAGGTGGAACAAGTCTTTGAAGTCATTGTAGATTTGCCTTTCCACCTTGCAGCTGATCCTTTCTTGGAGTCCATCCAAGAATTGTGCCATCAATGCTTCTTCATCATCATTGAGCTCCAATCTGTTCCTTAACTTTTCGAACTCTTCATAGTACTCCTCTACTGATCTGGTACCCTGCTTAAGAGAACGAACACGACGTTGCAAATCTCTGTGAAAGTAAGGTGGAACAAACCTTTGTCGCATGAGGTCTTTCATTTCGACCCATGATTCTATGGGCCTCATTCTCTTCCTCCTTCTGTCAGATACCTCACGATCCCACCAGATGAGGGCATTGTCCGTGAGTTGTGCTATTGCCATTGAGACTCTCCTAGGTCCTGGTTGGTTGTAGTGATCAAAGATATGATCCATTCGCTTCTCCCAATCTAGGTAAGCCTCGGGGTCTACTTTTCCTGCAAAACTAGGAGGAGTTAGCTTAACATCAGGATGAATTACCCGGTTGTAGGTGTGTTCATCTCCATCCTCATGACGTCTAGGAGGCATTCTTGGTCTCTAGTGAAGACCATATGGCTCAAAGCCATCATCTTCTGCCTCTGGTTGCCGTGGAGGTCCTCTCGGCCTATGGTGATAGTTATGAGGTTGCGTGTCCTCATCTCCATCGGGCTGGGGTTCCTCCTGTTCGTGCCGTGTCCTAAGGTACTCAGGACCCTCAGGACGATCTTGCTCAGCTCTCACGTGCCTTATGTCCTGGAATCCCATAGGCCTCTCCACGCGCTCCAATCTCTCGCCTATTGATGCGAGTTGTGTTTGGAGGGTGCTGAACATGGCTATCATGGCTTCGGTTGCTTCTCTATTTTCTTCTGCCATTACATGCTACAAAGAAAGAAGACAAGTTATGCTACTCCTAAATTATTAGGAGGGTTTTCTTTTATAAGGATTCGGAAAAAATGCAAAAAGAAAAAATCTGAGAAATAGAAATTTCAAAAATAAGGAGATTTGAACAAAAAGAAAACTTTCTTGACAACTATTGCTAGCTGTCCAATTCGAATTCTTTTAGTATTCTTTCTATTTTCTTTTTCTTTTCTTTTTAATTTAACTTAAAAATAAAGGAAATATGATTTAAACAAAAAGGAAAATGTGAATGGCAATGCAAAAGTGAATCTAAACCGTAGTGATACACGTAGAAGGCTAGATGCACTCGGTTTGGAGTTTGATGTTTTTTTTTATTTTTCTTGAATGCGACTTAAACTAATGCAAGAACTAAAAACAAACCAAGCTAAAGGATAGAAACAACCTGGTTTAGGAGCTTTAAGCTCTGATACCAAAATGATACAAGCCTTGATTCAAGGATGTATGCGCGTGGGCTGTTTGGAGATATTTAGGTGAGAAACTCGATCTTAGACTTCTTGGATAGGGTTTTTTTTTCTTGGTATTCGATGGAAAGGTGAAGTGAACCACACGAGGGGTGATGAACCTCGTGATAAATCACAAACTTAGAACTAGGAGGGCTGGTCTCAACTAGATTCTAAGCGCACAAGATTCTTGAGAGAAAACTTGTTGGGGAAAAAGTTCTATCTTTATTAATATCAAAAGGTTGTCGAACTACAATGCTGGAAGGAGCCTTATTAATATGCTCGACAGCTTGACCTTCTAGGGTCGACCCAAATAAGAAAAGGAAAACTTAAAAAGTGCACAAAAGGAAAAGATACAAAAGTGTATAATCGAAAAAGGACCTATTCCTAAAATGTCTTTGACTCAATAAAAGTAAATATTCTAGATCCTACCCTGCAAAACAGAAAGAGGCATATATTCGAATTGAAACTTACCTTAACTTACCTCATGGCCAAGAAATGGAAGGTGGCCGTCCTTGTGGCATGCACGCCTTGCTCCTAGTCCTCGACTTTGAGTAGGGTTAAGAATCTTTGGGCCCTGACCTCTCTTGCCACTAAAGCCCAAGTCTCTGATGTCCTTTGTGTTGTTGAGAAGCCATTGGACTCTTCCTTGCATTTTTGGCCCATTGTCCTTAGTCGATCTTCCTCTAAGAGCTTGTCGACCCATAAGCTGAATTTGTGGAAGAGTGCCCTTGATCTGCTTCTTGTCATTGCTCCTTGAGGTATCACTGGTGTAGATACTTCCTCTAGGTGCATGCCCTAGAGCTGGTAGCTCATTTGGTCCGAGTCCTCTTGTGTAGAAGTGGAAATGCGCGTGTACTCGGCTGGATCGGCTGTACCGGCTGGATTGTGCGAGGTACTGGCCGGAATGCCTTCAGGACCGGCCAAGTTGATCCCGGAGTTGGCGGCATCACCAGAGGGACTGGCGGTGTCATCCACGCCGCCACCAAGTGTGCCGGAAGCTTGGGCCTCTCCGCCGGTAATGCTGACCGGTCTGGTCCTATTGGTCGAGGGGCTGGCGGTACTGCTTGGTCCGGCAGACGTGCCAGATGGTCCGGCTGTCTCGGGCAAGCTTCCTGGTCGGCCAGTCTGGTCTCCTGGCTGGATGTACGACCTGATGTCCTCTTCACTTAGACTCCTAAAATGCAAAATAAGACAATGTGATACTCCAATGCAGGAAATGAGACAAAATAGTGCAAAGGGAAATCAAAAGTTAAACTATGCAAAATATATATATATATATATATATATATATATATATATATATATATATATAATATTTATCAACTCCTGCAGACCTTGCTTTGAGGAAAACAAACCAAGACAAACTGAGAAAGAGTCTTTTAACTGAAAGTATCATAATGCAATAATTGCATTTACTTCTTAGTACTCATATGCAATTGTCACAATTTCACTATCTAATCAAATCTTCAAAAATTATGTGCAATCAAATCTCCAAACCACTTAACATTCACTTAAGCATTAATTGAATCATGCAAAACACCAATCAAGACAAGTTTATATTGCAAATGAGAACTGGTTTTGAAAATTTTTTTGAATGAGGATCATTAATATGAAAAGTTTTCTCAAAAATAGAATGGAACTTGTGCAAAATACTAAAAGTCAATAACAACCGGTGCATACAATGTTTAGACTTTTGTCTACTGATAATCATGATTTTTGTATTTTCACCTTGCATTTTACCAAGTTTTCATTGCCTTCATGAGCATTTTAGATCAATTATCCACACTTTGACAATTATTCTCATGTAGCATTTTATGGTTTATGACAAATGTTTTGCATTCTTGCATGTGTTTCTCGAGTGGTTTTCATGTACAATATGCAAAACAAGAGATTGGAGATTGGAAATAAGTGGATGCTTGGTTGGAGAAGGAAGATAGGCCAAGGGAAATTGCCAAATCACCTTCTCACACAGCGATCGGCCCATTGGCCGATCACCCGGCCCGATTGACCCATTGGCCGATAGCCCAGCCCGATGACTGGACCACCAGCGTGTCATCTGCTGGAGTCATGCGATCGGCCTGTTGGCCAATCGCCCAGCCTGATCGCCTGGATCACATGCTTGCCTTCTGGATTCACGCAACCGGTCTGTTGCCGGATCGTCCAGCCCGATCGCCCGGACCACATCCTTGCTTTCTGGAGTCATGCGATTGGACCATCGGCCGATCGCGTGCGCCTTTTGCGCAATGCTTCCTGCAAACCCACCTGATCGCTCAGCGATCGGCCCGCCAGCCATTCGCGCACCAGTACAAATTTTCTTCACTTAGTTTTGTATGGTTTGACCCGGTTCGTCTTGGGTTGGACACAACTAATTTTGGGGAACTATATAAACCCTCCCTTGGTCACAAACAACCTAGGTTTTCTTTTTTGTAAGTATTTGTGTTCTGTTGCAACTTTGGAGATGGTTTCTTGAGACTTTTCATCTAATCTAGTGAAGAACTTCTTATCCCTATCGTTACTTATCTCTTGTATTGCTTCTTTGATTTTTTTTGTTATTGCAAGCATCATGTGTGAGTAGTTCTCCTTATGGATTGTAGGTAAGGTAGATTAGGGGAATTGGATCTTATGATGTTTAGGTTGATTAGATTAAATATTCCTAATGATTAGGATGTGCTTAATGCTAGGATTGAAAGTAGTTGATCAATCCCTAGACAAATGATATTTTTGCGTCTGAGAATTGTTTGAAAAAAATTGTAGGTAAATCCTAATCGTGCTTTTCACATATTACCCAATGAGAGTTTATATTTAAGGTGATCAATATACTAAGATACTGATTACCATGGTTTAAATTTTACATTGGTTCACCATGCATTTCATCACCTTTTTGTGTCTTCATTGGCTTTTTAGGTATTCTATCCACCCATTTACGTTAACTGACATTTGACATCGCATTCTATAGGTTAGTGCATGCATTTTTGCATCTTGCATACCTTCTCGATTTTTTCAGGTACAGAGAGAAGTTAGACGGGATCAAGCAATCAGAACTAGCCAAGGAGTCTCCTAGAGCCCACGAAATTGGCCATCTAGTCGATCTCAGCTTGGCCAATCTCAAACCTACTCATTGCGCATCACATAATTGGCCATCGGCGGATCTCATGTGGCTGATCTCAAGCCAACACCTCTGTCAATCACCAGAACGGCCATGAGAGCCCAATCTCACCATGGCCGATCTAATGGGCCAATCTCGGGCCAACCGAAGCCCAAAATATCTTAAACCTATTTTTACTTAACCGGGTTGTCCCGTGATTAAGCCTAATTGTTAGAGATACTATATAAACCCTTTTTAAACACTTTAACCTAAGTTTTGTTCAATTTTCTTTTACTTTATTACTCTGGATGTTTTTAGAGAGAGGAGATAGGTGTTTAAGGCTATAGGTGGACATGATTAGACTCGAACCAAATGATCACTAGGCGGTAGATTGTTGTGCAAAAGACTTGTAGTCTATAGGCTGGTGAATGGGCTGTTGCCACGAGAGTGGATCATTCTACTAGATAGTGTTCTAAGTCTGAGGGATTTATCTAATCGAATCTGTAGACTCGTTAGTCAAAGAAAGATTGCCCCAAATTGAATGCCTTGCCCACTATCCATATTTCTTGCTTATTCAATAAACTCGTATTCACTTTCTCTGCAATTAGATTAGTAGACAACCAATCAAAAACCCAATTAGTATTTGCCTAGATTTAAGTGTTTCATGCATTCCTAGTTGATACAAGCCTTGATTCAAGGATGTATGCGCGTGGGCTGTTTGTAGAAGATTAGGTGAGAAACTCAACCTTAGGCTTCTAGATGGGGGTTTTCTGGTTGGTAAAAGATGGAAGGGTGAAGTGAACCACACGAGGGGTAATGAACCTCGTGATAAATCACAAACTTAGAGCTAGGAGGGCTGGTCTGAACTAGGTTCTAAGCGCACAAGCTTCTTTGAGAGAATAACTTGTAAAGAAAATTCGATCTTTATTAATTAGCAAAAAGGTTTTCGAACTACAATGCTGGAAGGAGCCTTATTAATATGCTCGACAGCTTGACCTTCTAGGGTCGACTCAAACAAGAAAAGGAAAACTTACAAAAGTGCACAAAGGAAAGATACAAAAGTGTATAACCGAAAAAAGGACCTATCCCTAAAATGTTCTTGACTCAAAAATGTAAAGCATCTAGATCCTACCCTGCAAAACAGAAAGAGGCATATATTCGAATTGAAACTTACTTTAACTTACCTCACGGCCAAGAAATGGAAGGTGGCCGTCCTTGTGGCATGCACACGCCTTGCTCCTAGTGTTCGACTTGGAGTAGGGTTAAAAATCTTTGGGCCTTGACCTCTCTTGCCACTAAAGCCCAAGTCTCTGATGTTCCTTGTGTTGTTTAGAAGCCTTTGGACTTTACTTTGCTCTTCTGGCCCATTGTCCTTAGCTGATCTTCCTCTAGGAGCTTGTCGACCCATAAGCTGAATTTGTGGAAGAGTGCTCTTGATCTGCTTCTTGTCATTGCTCCTTGAGGTACCACTGGTGTAGATACTTCTTCTAGGTGCATGTCCTGGAGCTGGTAGCTCATTTGGTCCGAGTCCACTTGTATGGAAGTGGAAATGCGCGTGTACTCGGCTGGATCGGCTGTACCGGCTGGATTGTGTACTGGCGGGATGCCTTCAGGACCGGCCAAGTTGATCCAGTCGGCGGCACCACCAGAGGGACCGGCGGTGTCATCCACGTCGCCACCAAGTGTGCCGGAAGCTTGGGCCTCACCGCCGGCAATGCTGGTTGCTTTGGTCCTTGTGGTCGGGGGTCCGGCGGTACTGCTTGGGCTGGCAGGCGTGCCAGATGGTCCGGCTGTCTCGGCAAGCTTCCTGGTCGGCCAGTCTGGTCTCCTGGCTGGATGTACGACCAGATGTCCTCATCATTCCCTCCCTCTTCAGTAGGTTTTGTCCTCAAAACTGGTTCATCTGCATGGAAAGGGGCCAAGTCAGTAACATTAAACGTATTGGACACATTAAACTCACCTGGTAGCTCGATCCGGTAGGCGTTGTTGTTGATCCTCTCGAGCACTCTGAATGGTCCATCTCCTCTTGGTGCTAGCTTGGAGCTCCTTAGGTTTGGGAACCTCTCCTGCCGTAGGTGTAGCCACACCCAATCGCCTGGTTGAAAGATCACCTCCTTTCTTCCCTTGTTGGCATGAGTCACGTACTGTCCAGTCCTCTTCTCCAAGTTTTCTGCTACCTTCTGGTGTAATCTCCTTATGAACTCTGCCTTGGATGCTCCGTTGAGGTTGCTCATCTCAGCTGGTGGTAGTGGTGTTTGCTCCAATGGTGTGAGAGGGTTGAAGCCGGATACCACTTCAAATGGTGTCTTCTTAGTTGCTGAGTGCACGGCTCGGTTGTAAGCGAACTCTATGAATGGCAGGCACTCCACCCAAGTCTTTAGGTTCTTCCCTAGTGTAGTTCTGAGAAGAGTTGATAGTGTCCTGTTGACAACTTCTGTTTGGCCATCGGTTTGAGGATGGCAGGTGGTAGAGAAGAGTAGCTTCATGCCTAGCTTTCTCCAAAGGGTCCTCCAGAAATGGCTGAGGAACTTGGTGTCCCTGTCTGATACGATTGTCCTTGGCACTCCATGAAGCCGTACTATCTCCCTGAAGAACAGCTCAGCTGTTTGTGTGGCATCATTGACATTGGCACATGGAATGAAGTGTGCCATCTTGGAGAATCTGTCCACCACTACAAAGATTGCATCTTTTTGGTTGATCTTGGGCAGACCTAGAACAAAGTCCATTATGATGTCCACCCATGGATGTGTGGGTATGGGCAGTGAGAGATACAACCCGTGGGGTTGCACTCCGGACTTTGCCTTCTTGCAAGTGACGCATCTTGCACAATGAGCTTCTACTGTCCTCTTGATGTGTGGCCAGTAGAAGTGCTCCTTGACCACTGCTAGAGTCTTGTCGACACCAAAGTGGCCCATGACTCCTCCTCCATGAGCTTCTCGGATGATAAGCTCCCTTAATGATCCTTGTGGTATGCACAGCCTTCTTTCTCGGAACAAGAATCCTTCATGGATGTAGAACTTGCCATGACTCCCTGTGCCACACTCCTTGTAGCTCTCAGCAAAGTCAGGATCATCCTTGTATAGGTCCTTGATGTGCTCGAGCCCTAGGACCTTTGCCTCCATGGTCGATATCAAGGCAAACCTCCTCGATAGTGCATCGGCTACCACATTATCTTTGCCCTTCTTGTACTTGATGATGTACGGGAAGGTCTCTATGAACTCCATCCACCTGGCATGTCTCCTCTTGAGATTGGTTTGCCCTCTGAGGTGTTTGAGAGTCTCGTGATCAGTGTGGATCACAAACTCCTTGGACAGCAAGTAATGCTGCCAAGTCTCCAATGCTCGGACAAGGGCATAAAGCTCCTTGTCATAAATGGGGTAGTTCAGTGAGGCACCACCTAGCTTCTCACTGAAGTATGCCACTGGTCTCCCTCCTTGGGTTAGCACTGCTCCTATGCCTATTCCAGAGGCATCACACTCCACTTCAAATGTTTTGTTGAAGTCGGGCAGGACTAGCACTGGTGCATGTGTAAGGCTGTCCTTCAAGGCCTGGAATGCCTTCTCCTGAGCTTCTCCCCAGCTGAATCCCACATTCTTCTTCACTACTGCCGTCAGTGGTTAGGCAATACTGCTGAAGTTGGACACGAATCTCCTATAGAAGCTGGCCAGTCCGTGGAAGCTCCTCACTTGGCTGATGTTGCCTGGTGTTGGCCATTCTGGTATGGCTCGAATCTTTTCCTCATCAACCTGTAGGCCCTGTGAACTTACAAGAAAACCTAAAAAGACAAGTTTATCAGTAGAAAAGGTGCACTTCTTGAGATTGGCATAAAGCTCTTCTTGTCGAAGGGTTTTAAGTACCATCTCAAGATGTGTGAGGTGTTCCCGTAGGCACTTACTATAAACTAGTATATCATCAAAGTAAACTACTACAAACTTACTAATGTACGCCCTAAGAACTTGGTTCATAAGGCGCATGAAGGTGCTTGGGGCATTAGTCAAGCCGAATGGCATGACTGTCCACTCGTAGAGCCCTTGCTTTGTCTTAAAAGCAGTCTTCCACTCATCACCTTCCTTCATTCTTACCTGGTGGTATCCACTTTTGAGGTCTATCTTGGAGAAGACCGTGGCTCCACTCAGCTCATCTAGCATGTCATCCAGTCGTGGTATTGGATGCCTATACTTGACTGTGATGTTGTTGATGGCTCGGCAGTCCACACACATGCGCCAAGTCCCATCCTTCTTGGGAACTAGTAGCACTGGTACAGCACATGGACTGAGGCTCTCTCGAACATATCCCTTCTCCAGGAGCTCCTTGACTTGCATCTCAAGCTCTTTGGACTCCTCTGGACTCATCCGGTAGGCTGGCCGGTTGGGCAGGGCTGCTCCGGGCACTAGATCAATCTGGTGTTCTATGCCACGTAAAGGAGGCAAGCCTGCTGGTATCTCCTCTCGAATTACATCCTGGAACTTGTTGAGGAGAGTTGCTACTTCAGGAGGTAGCTCTACTTGTCCCTGTTCTACACTCAAAACTTCTTTGAAGACCATTAGTAACATTAAATCCTTCGAGGCTAAAGCTCTCCGGACATGGCTTGGTTGAATAAGAAAATTAGACTTGATAAGTTTCTTTTCCTTACTCATTTGGAGTTGTAGCTCGTGTACCTGAGCAGGTGTAAGAGGAGCTAGGCTGACCTTTCTCTTGTCATGCACGAAGGTGTAGAGATTGGTTCAGCCATCATGCCTGGTCTCTTTGTCAAACTGCCATGGTCTTCCTAGTAGAAGATGGCCAGCTTGCATGGGCACCACGTCGCACACGACTTGATCCTGGTACTTGCCCACACTGAATAGTACAATGACTTGTTCATGGATCTTTAGCTCCACTTTTTCATCGAGCCATCTCAGTCTATATGGTCGAGGATGCCTTGTCTTCTCTAGACCTAGCTTATCAACCATATATGCACTAGCAACGTTAGTGCAAGAACCACCATCTATGATGAGGTTACATACCTTGCCCTTGATGGTGCAACAGCTGTGGAAGATGTTCTCCCTTTGGATGGTCTCTGAAGGATCCACCATTGCACTGAGGATACGTCTAGTGACCAGCACTTCCCCCACATCAGGGTACTCAATGTCACCATACTCTCCTTCTGGTTCATAGTCCTCTTCATCTTGGGACTCATACTCTCCTGCCTCCGTAATCAGCATGACTCGGTTGTTTGGGCACTCCCTTGAGATGTGTCCACGTCCCCTGCACTTGAAACAAGTTATGTCACGTGATCTTTGAGGGTTAGAAGACTTACCAGGCTCTCTCTGGTCACGGGTGGGTTCAGGAGGCTTGCTCTTGAACCTTGACTCGATCTCTATGCTTTTGCCTTTGTCTATGGTCTTGGGCATATTGCTTGGTGCCCAAGGTGTCTTAGGCTTGCTGCGGATGTCTTGGCTCTTACGTTTGATGTGCTGCTCAGCTTGGACAGATAGGTGGAACAAGTCTTTGAAGTAATTGTAGATTTGCCTTTCCACCTTGCGGCTGATCCTTTCTTGGAGTCCATCCAAGAATTGTGCCATCAATGCTTCTTCATCATCATTGAGCTCCAATCTGTTTCTTAACTTCTCGAACTCTTCATAGTACTCCTCTACTGATCTGGTACCCTGCTTAAGAGTACGAAAACGACGTTGCAAATCTCTATGAAAGTAAGGTGGAACAAACCTTTGTCGCATGAGGTCTTTCATGTCGACCCATGAGTCTACGGGTCTCATTCTCTTCCTCCTTCTGCTAGATACCTCACGATCCCACCAGATGAGGGCATTGTCCGTGAGTTGTGCTACTGTCATTGAGACTCTCCTAGGTCCTGGTTGGTTGTAGTGATCAAAGATATGATCCATTCTCCTCTCCCAATCTAGGTAAGCCTCGGGGTCTACTTTTCCTGCAAAACTTGGAGGAGTTAGTTTAACATCAGGATGAATTACCTGGTTGTAGGTGCGTTCATCTCCATCCTCATGATGTCTAGGAGGCATTCTTGGTCTCTGGTGAAGACCATATGGCTCAAAGCCATCATCTTCTGCCTCTGGTTGCCGTGGAGGTCCTCTCGGCCTATGGTGATAGTTAGGAGGTTGTGTCCTCATCTCCATCTGGCTGGGGTTCCTTCGTGCCGTGTCCTAAGGTGCTCCGGACCCTCAGGACGGTCTTGCTCAGCTCTCACGTGCCTTATGGCCTGGAATCTCACCGGTCTTTCCATGCGCTCCAACCTCTCGCCTATGGATGCGAGTTGTGTTTGGAGTGTGGTGAACATGGCCATCATGGTTTCGGCTGCTTCTCTACTTTCTTCTCCCATGGTGTGCTACAAAGAAAGAAGACAAGTTAGGATGCTCCTAAATTGTTAGGAGGGTTTTCTTTTTATAAGGGGTTCGAAAAAATGCAAAAAGGAAAAATCCTAAGGAAAGGAAATTCGAATAAAAGGAAAAAGGAAACTTCCTAGACAACTTGTGCTAGCTGTCCAATTCAAAATCTTTTGGGTATTTTCCTATTTTCTTTTCTTTTCTTTTTGTTTTCTTTTTAATTTAACTTAAAATTAATGGAAATATGAATTAAACAAAAGGAAAACGTGAATGGCAATGCAAAAGTGAATCTAAACCCTAGTGATACACGTAGAAGGCTAGATGCACTCGGTTTGGAGTTTGAGGTTATTTTTTTGATTTTTCTTGAATGCGACTTAAACTAATGCAAGAACTAAAAAACAAAACAAGCAAAAGGATAGAAACAACCTGGTTTAGGAGCTTTAAGCTCTGATACCAAAATGATACAAGCCTTGATTCAAGGATGTATGCGTGTGGGCTGTTTGTAGAAGATTAGGTGAGAAACTCAACCTTAGGCTTCTGGATGGGGTTTTCTGGTTGGTAAAAGATGGAAGGGTGAAGTGAACCACACGAGGGGTGATGAACCTCGTGATAAATCACAAACTTAGAGCTAGGAGGGCTGGTCTCAACTAGGTTCTAAGCACACAAGCTTCTTTGAGAGAATAACTTGTAAAGAAAATTCGATCTTTATTAATTAGCAAAAAGGTTGTCGAACTACAATGCTGGAAGGAGCCTTATTAATATGCTCAACAGCTTGACCTTCTAGGGTCGACTCAAACAAAGAAAAGGAAAGTTTACAAAAGTGCACAAAAGGAAAAAGATACAAAAGTGTATAACCAAAAAAAAAGGACCTATTCCTAAAATGTTCTTGACTCAAAAATGTAAAGCATCTAGATCCTACCCTGCAAAACAGAAAGAGGCATATATTCGAATTGAAACTTACCTTAACTTACCTCACGGCCAAGAAATGGAAGGTGGCCATCCTTGTGGCATGCACGCGCCTTGCTCCTAGTCTTCGACTTGGAGTAGGGTTAAAAATCTTTGGGCCTTGACCTCTCTTGCCACTAAAGCCCAAGTCTTTGATGTTCCTTGTGTTGTTGAGAAGCCTTTGGACTCTACTTTGCTCTTCTAGCCCATTGTCCTTAGCTGATCTTCCTCTAGGAGCTTGTCGACCCATAAGCTGAATTTGTGGAAGAGTGCTCTTGATCTGCTTCTTGTCATTGCTCCTTGAGGTACCACTGGTGTAGATAATTCTTCTAGGTGCATGTCCTGGAGCTGGTAGCTCATTTGGTCCGAGTCTTCTTGTGTGGAAGTGGAAATGCGCGTGTACTCGGCTGGATCGGCTGTACCGGCTGGATTGTGTGCGGTACTGGCCGGGATGCCTTCAGGACCGGCCAAGTTGATCCCGGAGTCGGCGGCATCACCAGAGGGACTGGCGGTGTCATCCACGTCCCCACCAAGTGTGCCGGAAGCTTGGGCCTCTCCGCCGGTGATGCTGACCGGTCTGGTCCTATAGGTCGAGGGTGCGGCGGTACTGCCTGGTCCGGCAGACGTGCCAGATGGTCCTGCTGTCTCGGGAAAGCTTCCTGGTCGGCCAGTCTGGTCTCCTGGCTGGATGTATGACCTGATGTCCTCATCACTAGTGTGTTATTCGTACTTCCCTGAGTATTCGATAGCTAACTACTCGATTTGCTCTGCATTTGGAGTTGTACTCGGGATTAAAACTTAAAACCCCATCAAGCTTTTGGTGCCATTGATGGGTAAGTTAGCAATAGCCATTAGGATTTTGATTCACTTAGAGACTAGGTATTTTATTTTCTTTTTTTGGTTGACTACAATTACTTGGTTTTTTCAGGTGCATGAACACAAGAAGCCACAGACACATAACCCTACAACCTAGTGGCATCGACATTCTGCACTTGGAAAGAGAAGTTGCAAGAGCAAGGAGAGAGCGATCAGATAACCTAAGGAGGGATTTGGAGATAGAACACCACGACCATAACCTGCCACAAAATGCTGAGAATGAATCTCAATGTGTTGTAGGCCAGAATCAGAATGCATGGAGAGCAAGAGTTCCAATGCACCCACAAAGGCCTCAGCGAGTGATCGAGATTTTTTATGAGCCAAACTTATATGGGTACCGAACTGGAATTCTCCCACCCTTTGTGGAGAACAACAACATTGAGGTCAAGGCAAGCTTGATCAACATGGTGCAGGGAAGCAAGTTCCACGGTATGCCAATGGAGGATCCCCTAGATCACTTGGACAAATTCGATAGGCTTTGTGGAACTATCAAAATTAATGGGATTTCAGAAGATGCTTTGAATCTAAGGTTGTTCCCATTCTGATTTAAGATTGAGTATCAATCTCACAAGCAGTACAACCGTGACTCGTAAGGCCGAGAATCTCTCTTGGCTTAAGCGGGCAAGGGAATTGAAAATAGGGGGTTTTGATCGAATTACACGATCAAAGGTGAACCAAGGGAGTTTGAATCTCTCTAACTAACCTGGCCGTGGCTTCAATAGAAAGGAAGTGAATCACACACTTAGTTTCTACTGAACAAGAACAAGGTTCAAAGACAAGGCTTTGAAGAAAATACTTTGTATTCAACTTTTTATTTCAACGGTGGTCTATATTTACAATGAGGTCATACTGAGCTTATATATTGCTCATTACAACGGTCCTAAACCTAAAAAGAGAAATGGAAATCATACATTTAAAGTATATGGTCGTTTGTCATTAATGTCTTGTTTGACAAATATGGAAAGTGTATATGCTTATATCTTGAAAGCTTAGGAGCGAATGTAAGGTGTCTAGATACATCCGGGATGCTTTGGAAGGTCTTTAACACGTGCCCAAGTTTCAAGGAATAAAGATGTTGCAATATGAACACATTAAGTGCACTTCGGTCCATATATGGCAAGTATTGGAGAAGAGGGATTCGTCTGATCTTATGGTGACTTGTGCATGGTATATTGATTTTGGGCTTCCTTAGGGCCTTAATAATCTCTCCTGGACACCATATTTTTTTTTGCAAGTGATTAAACCAGTTAGTCATCTCACTTGCCCTAAACGGCTCCAATCGGTTCATTTGAAGGCACAGATGGACCTCCCATGTCCAATGCGTGTTTGAGCTTCTAGAAGTTCTTAGGGGAGCTCCTAGAAGTACCAAAAAGTCTCGTGGTCTCCAAAGAAATGTTTGGAGACTTTCATATAAGGAAAGTTCCAAATATGGTAAGTTTCGGCAACTCCAACTTGATGAATGATGCATGACGTGATCTGATCTGGTTTGGGGTGAGCTCCATGTCACTGCATGTCCCCTGTTAGTTAGGATTAAATGCCAGGTTTGATCTTGGCTGGAAGCTTCTTGGTTATGCTTGAATTCATGAAGATACACACATGTATCCTTTTGCGCGTATTTGAATGCGTTTGTGTTCCTTGGGACGGCCGGGCCGACAACTTGGCCAGGAGTTGGGCCGATGACTACATCATACCCTCCCCCTTTAGAGGGTTTTGCCCTCAAAACATTTTTTCCTGCATATTGAGAAGGCAAGTTAGTACCTTTTATTTACTTGAGGGTTTAGGTTTATGGCCTTCATATGGTTCGGGTTTAGCCATTGTGGATCTGGTGGTTTCTCCTTAATAAGCAAGGAATCAATTACTTCTTTCCTTAGCGTTCAAGGTGTTGGATTCTCCATGGTATTCTCTTCGTTCCGAACATCGGTTTAGTGTAGGTGGTGTTTCTTATTGGTGTTTGTTGGATCTTTGTGTACCTAGACCTTTTTCAAAAATCTTTGACAACGAAAAGTGCATTATCCCTGTAGTAGAGTTTTCAACTTCAGATTCCTTTATTTCCTTAACACTTTTAGGCCTAAAAATTTCGGGTTCTACTAGCAAGGTTTTTTATTACTTGTTTTGTTGGACTTGTCTTACCAAAATGTCCTATTTCTTGACATCTATAGCATACAATGTCATCTAGTTTTAACTGGTCAGAGAACTTACCTGGTTTTTCTTTTTCGTGTAGTTCAAGCAATGGATTTGATGGTTGCTTGTGTGCTACGGCTTGAGGCTTTATCTTTGGGCTGAACCATTGGTTTAGCTACTGTGTTTCCTCATAAAGTGTTTGAAAACACTTTATTTTCTTCTGAAAGTAGACTCTTATTTTCCTAGGTTTTGTGTTCGACAGTGATGCTAAAAGCCATCTTCTTGGTTCAGGGTTTGCATGGATCTTCACATAGTATTGTCAGCGAGCTGCTATGTCCATCAAAAAGTCATCATACATCATCTGCTTCATTTCATCCCATGTTGCCTCTGGTTCATCATATTCTAACTCTATGTAGGCGTATTGCTCCCAAATCCTAAAGGCATCTTCGGTTAGGGTGTCTTCGGAATAGGCTGTCTTTTCTTCCTCTTGAATTTGGCTATTTTGGAACCAATCTTCCATTCCCTGTTCCCACTTTAGATAGGCATCTAGTCCTTGTTCATGACCTGAAAATGAGATGTTTTCTGGTTCATGATTTTCTTCACCATCCAATTGTTTCTCCGAAGGCTCGGCCAGGTTGTATTCGGGCCATTCTTCCTCATATTCCGCCTCATCACAATAGATTACTCCTTGTTCCTCGTGTTCTAATTCTTCTAGACTACTTTGGGAGTTAGTCTCTTCATGTCACAATCCTCCTTCATGGTTTTCTTCTTCATCATCTCCTTGCTAACTTTCTTCTTCTTCCGACCAACTTTCATGTCTCATGTCGTCTTGGTCATAATCTGGTGGTTCTGGTTCAAGTTTTTTTCCTTCTGATTCTTCTTAAAAATCAGTCTCTAAATAGTCTTCATTCCATGATTCTTCTCCATAGTCACACTCGTAAGTGCTTAGGCATTGATCATAGTCATTGTCTTGACTATAATCAGTTTGTGGTATGCTCATGGTGTCTTATTCTTCATCATAGTGCTCCATCATTAAAGTTTGTACCTTGCATGACAGGAAGAAGAAATATCAGGAAAAATCAACAAATAAAGAAACTACACTCTAGTGAATATATGATATTAACACACAAGTAGTAGCATCAAAAAAATCGATACAAGTAAATATTCTAAGGTTTTTGTTTTTGTTTTTTTGCAAACTAACTTTAAGGCAAACTAAAAGACAATAGTTGTTTTGGTTTTTGATATTTTAAATTAATTTAGGACGAAATAAATAATATTCTAGGAATCTTTTTTTTTAAAACTTAACTAGCAACTAAATTCGAAAATAACAAAATAAATGATGTTTATATTTTTTGTTTTCTTTCTTATGATGAACAAAATTAAGTAAACATATAATTCAATTTTTTGAGTTTGTTTTAGATTTATATGAGAGGAAACAACAAGAATCAACAAGAAACAATGCAAATGAAGAATAAGAACAAATATTATTCTTTTGGTTTTTTGATAAGATGTAAATAAGAAAATGCAAAAAACATAAAATAAAAAAGATAAGGGTTGGATTAACACAACCTGAGATAGAAGCTTTTAGCTCTGATACCAAATGATGTAAGATTGAGTATCAATCTCACAAGCAATACGGTTGTGACTCGCAAGGCAGAGAATGTCTCTTGGCTTAAGCGGGCTAGGGAACTAAAAGGAGGGGGTTTTGATCGAATCACATGATCAAAGGTGAACCAAGAGAGCTTGAATCTCTCAAACTAACTTGGCCATTGCTTCAATAGAAAGGAAGTGTATCACACACTTAGTTTATAAAGAACAAGAACAAGATTCAAAGACAAGGCTGTGAAGAAAATACGTTGTATTCAACTTTTTATTTCAATGGTGGTCTATCTTTACAATCAGGTCGTTCTGAGCTTATATAGTGCTCAGAACAACGGTCCTAAACCTAAAAAGAGAAAAGGAAAGTGTACATTTAAATTATATGGTTGTTGGCCATTAATGTCTTTATTGGCAAATATGGAAAGTGTATATGCTTATATCTTGAAAGCTTAGGGGCAAATGTAAGGTGCCTAGGTATATCCTGTATGCTTTGGAAGGTCTTTAACACGTGCCCAAGTTGCAAGGAATAGAGATGTTACAATCAAAACACATTAAGTGCACTTCCGTCCATATATAGCTAGTCTTGGAGAAGAGGGATCCGCCTGATCTTATGGTGGGTGGTGCCTGGTAGATTAGTTTTGGGCTTCCTTAGGGCCTTAATAATCTCTCCTGGATGCCATGTTTTTGTTTGCAAGTGATTAAACCAGTTGGTCATATCATTTTCCATAAACGACTCCAATCGGTTCACTTGAAGGCACATATAGACCCGCCTGGTCCAAGGGGTGTTTGGGCTTCTAGAAGTTCTTAGGGGAACTCCTAAAAGTACCAAAAAGTCTCATGGTCGACAAATAAATTTTTGGAGACTTTCGTATAAGGAAAGTTTCAAATATTGTAAGTTTCGGCAACCCCAACTTGATGAAGGGTGCATGACTTGATCTGGTCTGGTTTGGGGTGAGCTGCATGTCACCTCGTATCCTCTGCTAGTCAGGATTAAAGGCCAGCTTTTTTCCTGGCTAGGTTTGAATTCATGAAGATACACACATGTCACCTCGCATACACACATGAATTCATGAAACTTCTTGGCTAGGTTTGAATTTATGAAAATACACACATATATCCTTTTGCGCGTATTTGGCCGTCTTTGTGTTCCTTGGGCCGGCCGGACCGGCAACTTGGACGGAAGTTGGGCTGATGACCACATTATACCCTCCACCTTCTGGAGGTTTTGCCCTCAAAACATTTTTTCCTGCATATAGAGAAGAAAAGTTAATACCTTGATTTACTTGAGGGTTTAGGGCATTACCTCGGTTTATGGCCCTCATATGGTTCGGGTGTAGCTATTGTGGATATGGTGGTTTCTCATTAATAAGTAAGGAAGCAATTACTCCTTTCCATGGAAGCTGGTTTCTTTGCTTGGTGCTCAAAGTGTTAGATTCTCCATGGTCTTCTCGTTATTCCAAACATCGGTTTAGTGTTGTGATTTTGACACATTTTAACAATTGTTTTTCAGGTGTTTTTGAGTACTTATTGAGTATTTTTAATCTTTTATGAGTCTTTACAGGTTTTAGGTTATATCGGATGAAAAAAAAATTTTTTGGAGAAATTGAAATGTAGAACCGAGTTGAATCATCTGAAGTTTGGCATTCTTTGAAAGAATTCCCACCGTTAGATTACTGTCCAATTTTTTCACAAAATAGAAAAACGAGTTAGATATCAGTTGCAAGTGGTTTGAACTAAATCCAATGGTTTTTTTGTAAAAGTAGTCAAGTGCTGTTCCGCAGAAAAAATGGTTTTGGCCTAAATTTGGCCCAATCTGACCCCAATTTGACTTATTTCAACTTTGCAGCTATTTAAACATTTTCAGCAACTTTTAGGGCTACACTTTATTTTCTTTAGGAGTTCTTTGGCTTTTGCACTTGTAAGCACTTGGGAGAAGAAATCTTGATTCCAAACTTTACTCAGAAGATTTATAAACCCTTTTATCTTTTATTTGTTTTTAGTATAATTATAATTTTTTCATCGTTATTCATGTTTGAGTAGATCTCTAATAAGGTTTTAGGGTTTTCAAAGCGATTTCAGTAATCACTAGATAAGGATGTTGTAATTAGGGATTTTCACCTGAATCTTCATTTAGGTTGTTCTTACTGTTTAGTCTAACCTTATCAGTTAGATTATGATATTATGATTAATAAAACGCATCAAAAGTGTTGTTAGGTTTTCTAAAAAGAACCTAGATGAGCAAATTGTCTTTAATCAACGAAAGTTGATGTTAAGGCATTTGTGAACACATTAGACCTTGAACAATAAAGCGTGTTTAGGAATTTGAATTCAAATGATAGTTTAGAAGGATAAATTATTAAACATAGTAGTTTAGTGCAACAATAGTTGGTTGGCTACATAGTCATGTTCTAAGTTCTAGAAGATAACACTTAAATAAATCCCTAATATAAACCCAATTAGCGATATTGATTCCTTGTTAATTTCCCTAAACCTAGTGCTTCCATATGATAAGTTTACATCAATAGATTTTTTTGCTATTTAGATTATTTACCATAGATTTTTTTGCTATTTAGATTATTTACCATAGATTTTTTTTGCTATTTAGATTATTTACCATAGATTTTTTTGCTATTTAGATTATTTACCATAGATTTTTTTGCTATTTAGATTATTTACCATAGATTTTTTTGCTATTTAGATTATTTACCATATATTTTTTTGCTATTTAGATTATTTACCATAGATTTTTTTGCTATTTAGATTATTTACCATAGATTTTTTTGCTATTTAGATTATTTACCATAGATTTTTTTTCCTTCTTAGCAAAGCTGTTATTCTTAAAATTATAATGTAACGGTTGATCCTTGTGGATTCCATCCCTAAGTACTATTGTGTTTGCCTGTGCACTTGCAACAAGTTTCTTTGCGTTAAAACCTTAGAGATCAAGTACTCCAAAGGTCCAAAAAATGATTTAGGAGGAGAGAGCGTCCTATGATCCACCACCATATAAACCAAAAATTTCTATTTCCCAAGAGTTTTATGGAGCAAATCCTCGAACAACACTAAGCTCAATAATGGGGCCACTCACAGAGTGAATGAATGACCATCCAATGATGAAAAAGTTCAAGCATGATGAGATGGAAAAGAAGGATTCTCGCGGAGGGAATGGTAATGGTGAACCATGAGTAGAGTGCAATATTCCAAAATTCTATACGAGAAAAGCTTCAAGATCCATGCAGTTTCACTCTTCCTTGTACATTAGGGCCTTTGTTCTTTGGTAAATGCTTTGTGGATTTTGGGGCTAGTGTGAGTCTAATGATTTTGGCATTTCTAAAAGACTGGAGTTAGAAAACTTCAAGAAGCCCCACATATCTTTGGTCTTAGCAGATACATCTAAGAGGTTTTCTATTGGGATGTTGGAAAACCTACCAATGAAAGTTGGCGACACCATAATTCCCACGGATTTTGTTGTGCTTGAGATGGATGAGGAGCCAACCAATCCAATAATATTGGAAAGACCATTTTTAGCTATTGCAGGAGCTGTTATCGATGTGAAGAAATGTACGATTAACCTCAACTTGGGAACCTCTACTCTCAACTTCAATACATGGGCACAAGCAAGAAATCTACCATCAAAAGCAAGGTATTCTCTATAGAAACCTATGGATATTGGGAGAATATGAACAGAGAAGCAATGGTGTTCACCAAATATGAAGGTATCGTGGAGGAAAGAAGACGCTAGCAATAGTAAGTATAGTGAGAATCACAATTTGTGTGAGCTCGAAGTAGAAAAATCAGAGCTAAAGTCACGACCAAGTGATCTACACCTCAAGCCTAAAATGTCAAGGTACAAATAAGAGAAGGAAAAAGGAGGTAAGACAAAGGAAGTATCCCTGCCAGGTTAGCGATCAGCCCATTGGCTAATGCTATTGGCCGATCAGATGGGGAGGAAACAGCCAAGCTTCTGGAACTTGTGCGATGGGCTGGTTGGCTGATATCGATGGTCGATGGCACAATAGTGGGAACTCTGGCAACCTCCTAGAAGCTGTGTGGTCATCCGGTTGGCCGATCCGATTGGCCGATCACCCTGGCCGAACAACCTAGGCGATTGCACACCCAAGAATGTGCACTCCACTCTGCTTGACCCATTCCTGAAAAGGTACCAATCACTTGAAATTGCATTTCTTTTCATGCTTTTTCTTTGCTTTATTTTCATCTCTCTTGTTTTTATTTTTTCACCCATGCGCCTAGTGTTTAGAAACTTTACTAAGGCCAAGTGAAGTACATTCCTAGTAATCTCTACCCCTTAAGGCAATTTTTATTCTTTGTACATGTAAATCCTTTTCCTCAAAACCTTAAGAATATAAGCACTTAGGAAAGTTTTCAATTAAGAATAATAGTTTCTGGGTACTTCTAACTCTTATGTCTCTATCCTCTATTTTTTAAACATTTAGCTCTTTTTTTCTTAAACACTAAGATGATCATAAATTTAAACACTTAGATCTATATTCATTTTCAAACCAATTCCCATTCTTTTTCTTATTTATTCCTTTTCATTTCATCAAATTTGTACATTTCCTACACTCTCCACTTAAAAACAAGCCCAAGTTATAACCAAACTTCCCCAACTCAAGAATCCTAACCTATGAAATCTGACCCTTGTTGTTCTCAAAATTTAACATGTTTTGCAAAGTTAGCATTCGAAAAATATCTCACAAGTTTTGAACACGCAAGTAAGGTTGCCTTGAAAGTAATGCCTTAGTTGGCGAAGTGGTAAACCATTGCAAAAATGGAAAATTAGCCACCCTAGTCAACAAGAGAATGGAGAAATGTGTTAAGCTGGCCCAAATGTGTATACAGTACACATAAAAAAACTATTTTCAATGTGTATGAAAGATGATTAAGATCAAGTTAAGGTTCAAGTTACATTGAATTTAGGGTCAAATCAAGCACACTTCGAAATAGGAGAAAACTATCAATCTAGTTGCAACAAAATGTCAAATTCTCAAATTTTTATGGCGGTTCAAACATCATACACTCCTACAAAGAGCTTGAGTATAGGCTATAGCTTATAATCATTGATCCGTATGTAAGTGCAAATGTAACATATATGCTCTAGACCCAATCCTAAACACATGAAATGCAAGTGCAAATACATGGAATCTTTTGAATTGTTTTTCAATTTTTGATTTTTTGTGTGTTTTTCTAATAAATAGTTATATGTTCAATGAAAATGATGTAAATGAGAATGTTAGTGTCATCTCTCCCATTCTTATCTCTCATCGTCTTGGTAAGAAAATAAATACGAAAGAGTGGTCAACAACCGAAGACGTATAAGAAATAAAATGAAAATGCACAATTTATATTTGTGAGTGATCAATACCTTTTTATTGGTGAAAGGGATTGTGGGGAATAATGTGCACACTCCTTGGCATGCAATAAGCTGTTCTAGGAAATTCTTCAATATTTCAGTTTCTCTCGCGATCGGCTGGTGGCATCGGCCAATCTTTTGAATTGTTTTTCAATTTTTGATTTTTTGTGTGTTTTTCTAATAAATAGTTATATGTTCAATGAAAATGATGTAAATGAGAATGTTAGTGTCATCTCTCCCATTCTTATTTCTCATCATCTTGGTAAGAAAATAAATACGAAAGAGTGGTCAATAACCGAAGACGTATAAGAAATAAAATGAAAATGCACAATTTATATTTGTGAGTGATCAATACCTTTTTATTGGTGAAAGGGATTGTGGGGAATAATGTGCACACTCCTTGGCATGCAATAAGCTGTTATAGGAAATTCTTCAATATTTCAGTTTCTCTCGCGATCGGCTGGTGGCATCAGCCAATCTTTTGAATTGTTTTTCAATTTTTGATTTTTTGTGTGTTTTTCTAATAAATAGTTATATGTTCAATGAAAATGATGTAAATGAGAATGTTAGTGTCATCTCTCCCATTCTTATCTCTCATCTTCTTGGTAAGAAAATAAATACGAAAGAGTGGTCAATAACCGAAGACGTATAAGAAATAAAATGAAAATGCACAATTTATATTTGTGAGTGATCAATACTTTTTTATTGGTGAAAGGGATTGTGGGGAATAATGTGCACACTCCTTGGCATGCAATAAGCTGTTCTAGGAAATTCTTCAATATTTAAGTTTCTCTTGCGATCGGCTGGTGGCATCGGCCAATGGGCCGATCGCTAAGTGCTGATCCAATTGATCATTCCTTAGCTTCTTTTTTTCCATCCGTTTATACCTTGACATTTTAGGTTTGAAATTTACATAACTCAATAGTGGTTTCAGCTCTAATGGTGCTGCCTTGAGCCCACTCAAATTTTCATCCTCAGTAGACTTACCATTGCTAGTGTCGTCCTTGCCCATAATGTCTTCCTCTTTGATCAACTCCAATGCTTCTTTGCTCATGAATGTGTAAGTTTCCTTTCCTTTGGTTATTGAAACTTACATAGGATTTCTCATGTTGAATTCATCAAGGTATCCGCCATCCAAATATCCAAATTCTCAATAGAGAATAGCTTCCCTTCAATGGTTGGTTTAATGTTTGTGTCCATGATGTTGAACTTAAAAGCATAGGGTCTCAAATCCCGGTCGATTATACCTTTCTTCACATCAATTATAGCTTATGTGGTGGCTAAAAATGGTCTTACTATGATTATTGGGTCGGTTGACTCTTCATCCATCTCAATCACAATAAAATCCGAGGGGTAATAGAGTTGCAACCTTCAAAGGTAGGTATTCCAAGATCCCAATAGAAAATATTTTAGACCTATCAATCAATACCACAAAGATGTGAGCCTTATTGAAGTTTGTTAAACCTAGTATTTTTTAGACCGTCAAAGGTGTTAAACTCACATTGGCTCCAAAATCAGCCAAACATTTACCAAAAGATGAAAGGTCCCAAGGTACAAGGAACAATGAAACTTTCCAAATTTAGAAGCATCTTTGGTGGGGAGTTTTGGAGCACGGCAAAACACTCATGGTTGATCAGCATCATCTGTTCTTCAAGAAGCCTCTCCTTTGCTATCACAACCTCATGAACGTTTTTTTAATAAATGGATTGATCATTCACCCAGCCTAAATGAATGTCACCAGGATTGAGCTTATTAAGTTCTTGTACTTCTTGAACTCCTTCTCAAAGATTTGCTTCTTGAATCTTTCTGGAAATGGAAGTATTGGTTCATATGGTGGTGGGTCAAATGGTGCTCTCTCCTCCACAATCAGTTCTTGAACTTTTCATATTTCACCAAAATAGGAGCAAAATTCTTGCCATTTGTTTTCTTTGAAAGCTCACCTTTGATTTCTTTCTCCTCTGGCTCGATTTCCTCTGCTTGCTCCCTAAATAGGAGTTCCTTTTCACTCCTTGGATGATGGCTTGACAATACTGTGGTGGGTTAATTTCAGTTTTCCCCGTAGTTTTCTCTTGGGTGCCGATGAAGTAGAAGCCATTTGTTCTGCTTGGTTATCCAATGATTTTAAGGGAAATGAAAGATGTTCATACTTGGCACTGAATTCTCCAAAAGGTCCATCAACCTTGATGTTAATATCAGCCATTTTCTGGTTCAATTTAATGGCTTCATTTTCTTATCCTTCTAATATTTTTGTCTCATCATTTTAAGCCGATTTTGGTGCTGGAGAAGCATGAAGTTAAACGGGATGTGATTTTGGTTGTATTCCATTTTTGGTTGAAACTCCAGAGGCTGAAACTTAGATCTCGTTACATACTCGTGCTGAAATCTTTGACCTTGAGGCTATAAGGAGGGTAGGCTTGATCTTGTGGCTTGTAAGTAGGGTAGGATTGACCTTTTGGGTTCTTCACATTAGTGCTGCGGTAGGAGAAGTTAGGGTGACTGCTAAATTTTGAGTGTTACCCATTTTGGTTACGAAATTGACCTCCAATGTAGTTTATATCCTTTTTCCCCTTGGACTTGAGCTCTTTTTTTGGGTACCCATGATGCCCATCAAATTCTCCAACAAAATTGATTGCTCATAGGGAAACTTGTAGAACCCTAACCACTTTCTCATTGAGCACTTCCATTTCCCTCCTAATCTCATCCTCATAATTTCTGCTTCCCTACGAAGATCGATTATAATGCTCTCCATAATTTCCATCACTCTGCGCCAAATTCTCAACTAGAATCATCCCACCTTCAGCTTCTTGCGCAACAAAATTCTCAGTGCTAGCGGTATCTAAAAGTATGCAAATCCTTAGGAGTACTCCTCCGTATAGAGTGCATAGGAGTCACTCTTTATAAAACCCGTGGTGAGGGCATTGTGCTGTGTATCCTTTGAATCATTCCCTTGTCTCACAATAGATATCATTACCATGTTGTACAAATCTTGATATGTCATTTCTTAACCTATTAGTCCTTGAAGTTGAGCAAAACATAGCCATGAAAACTTTGTTGCATTCATCCCATGAGAAGATGGCATATTGTGGCAAGTTCTATTCCCATTTTTGAGCATTGTCACTGAGAGTAAATGGGAACAAACGCAACTTAAAAGCATCTTCTGAAACCACATTAATCATAACGGTCCCAAAAAACCTATCAAATTGATCCAACTAGTCAAGAGGATCCTCCATAGGCAAGCTGTGCAGCTTGCTCCCTAGAACCATGTTTGTCAAACTCGCCTTGTTGTTTTCCATAGATGGTGGGCGAATCCAGTTTGGTTCCAGTAGATATTTGGCTCATCAAAACTTCCAATGACCCTAGGGACCTTTGAGGATGTATCGGAGTTCTTTCTCCACATGCATTTTTACTTTCCATGCCCATTTATTGGACTTCATTTTCACCATCTTGAGGAAGGTTTTGTTCATGGTGTTTCATTTCCTAACGCCACCTTAGATGATTCAAGCGTTCTCTTTTAACTCTTCCAGCTTCTCTTTCTAACTATAGAATGTCAACTTTAGTTGGTTGAGAGTTCACTTGTCTGTGGCTTCTCATGCTCATGCACATTCAAAACTTAAAAAAACGTAGTTAGAAATCAAAGAAAAAGTATACAATTAGTCTCTAAGTGAATCAAAATTTTAGTGGCGACCTTTTTTCCGGGCAATGGTGCCAAAAACATGTTGGGAGATAAGTTTTATTCCAAATACAACTCCAAATGCAGAATAATCGAATTAGCTATTCGTGGTATCAAATTCACAAGGAAGAAAGAATATTGCAATAAGAATACAAAAAAACACAAAGCTAAGTAAATTTGAGTTGTGATTTTTGTATTGCTTTCTAATTAACGAAATGAGAAATAAACATGAAACTAGAAGATAAGATTAGTTCCAAAATTAAGACATATGAAGGATGGGTAGGGAAATGGACTTGGGATGATTATCCACTAACTAGCGATGTTTACATGCTCAATCAAATGCATTACTAATACATATAACACTTTCTAATAGATTAATCTACTATCGTGATAACAGCTTATTTACTAACAGTTGTATTAATCAAATCTTCTATAGCATAATCTGTTGACTAGTAATCATTGAGTTTATTTCACTATACTAATTACCTTAATCATCAATTATTATTAGTAAAGATGTGAAAACCATGATTAGGCTTCACCTACACATTTTGTTGAACACCTATTGGGCAAAAATATCATAACTCTAAGAATTGATTAGATATGTCAATCTTAGTATTAATCACATCCTAATCGTGAGAAATTATAATCTATTGGCCTCAACCATCATTAATCAACATCCAATCCCCATAATCTATCTTATACACAATCCATATAGAGAACTATTTATGCATGACAATACCATAAATAGTACAAATAAATATTAAAAGCAAAACATAAATAACGAGAAAGAATAGAAAGGAATTCTTCACTAGAATTATAAACATATATTGAGAATTCCAAAACAAGCATGAACCTTTTATTAGCGAAATGAGGAAAAGTAAAAAAGACTTGGTTTTTAAAGTTAAAAAACCTTATGCAGATTATTAAAAGTGATAATTGGTGAAATAACAAAGAACAGTACCTTAAATAGCAAAATAACATTTCCAGATTTTGTCTACTGTTCATTTTACATAAATCCGATTTTGCCCCTAATTCTACCCTCATTGCAACTGACACATAACTGACACCACTCATAGGGGTGTCAGTTTTTGTTTTTATGTCAAATCGATGCAGTTTACGTCATCCATATATAATTTTTGGAGAGAGAAGTTTCCACACTTTCTCTTTCTTCCCAATCGTCCCTCTCTTTCCTCTCCTTTCCTCTATCCGAAATTAAAAAAACCTCTGTTTTCTTCTGGTAGATCTCTCCGAAATTCATGGCGACCGGTGCTAACAAAGGAATACATGTAAGTTTATCATCCATTTTTGTTTATACACATGCACGGCAGTGTATTATCTACATATTTGAAGTTATATGCAACTTTTGTGTTTAGAGTAGTTTTATTTTTGCAATTTTTTATATGGGTTCACTGATTTATAGTAGTTATATGCGATTTTTATCTTTACGGTGTTTTTTTTGAAGATTTGTTACTGTTATGGTTGGATTATCGGTCATTTTTTGTTTTCCGGTGGAGAAATAGTTTATTTACATTTAGTAATTTGGGTTTGGTTCACCGCTTTGTCATCGAATGTAAATTTGATCTACCATTTTTTTTAAGTTTTCGTAATGTCGTTTTGCTTTTTCCATTACGGGTTGCTATGAAATCAGGATTTAATATGTTTGTGGGATACCACGTAAAGTTTTTTTTGTTTTGAAATTGCCCCAGTTTCCAACACCTTTGAGAAATTCTTTACCATTTTATTAGTTTTTTGTTCTTTTGTTTTTAATATAATCCTCTGATGAAATCGGTCTTCGATGTATATTTTTTCGATTTTCTAGACATATCACCACGTTGTTAAAGTCTTTAGATTTCAATTAATATACCATTCTCCATAGTTTTTTATGAAATTGACCTTCATATGCTGCGATGTATGTTGTCGTTTTCAGAACATTCTTTACACTCGTGTCTCCTGGTTTCAACCATTTCCCTGTATATATTGGCCCAACTACTATTGGTTTATATTATATTCATGGCTTAACTCTAAGTCTTACATGATAACTTTTATGTTACATGTAAATCGATTTTCGATGTATAACTATTTTCATTTTTTAGACATATTACCACGTTGTTAATCTCTATGGATTTTGATTAATATAACCTTTCAATAGTGTTTTAAATAAAAAATTGACCTTCATATGCTGTGACGTACGTTGTCGTTTTCAAAACATTCTTTACACTCGTGTATTTCGATTTCAAACTGTTCCCTGTTTATTGCCCACCTTCTATTGATTTATGTGATATTCTTGGGTTAACTCTAAGTCTTCCACCATAACTTTTATTGATACATGTCTATTACAAATATTTTCAGATAATTATTTTTGTTATGGTGTAACGCTAACCATTACATAATATTTATATTTCAGGAAACTAATCATAACTTTCTGCCCAGATTGTTTGCGATAGGAGAAGAACCAGAAGCCGAAAGAGTTAATGTGTACCATACCTCTTGTAGGATTAAAAAAATTCTCAGTTCACTCGACAACGATGAATGTGAAAGAAATCAGAAATTCAATTCTTGAAAAATTTATTTCCATATGTGAAAAAGCTGATTTATTCTTGTAGATTAGGCCATTTATGCTTACAACACAACTCCAAATCAAGAAGAAGCATGAAATGTAGTTTCTATTTGCTGGAAAATCCATTAGGTACTCTCTACGAGAGTTTGCTACTTTAACTGGTTTACCTTGTGGTAGATATTCGGTAAAGGAGAAGAAGTCTACCAAGAGGAAGATGACTGGTGACACGCAGCCGTACTCGTATTCTATTTTTCCCAACACTGAGACTATTATAGTTGAACATGTTACCTCGATGTTGAAGAAGAAAATTGTTGAAGATAGTGAAATAAGACTGAAACTTTCTTATCTCCCTATTGTTGCCTGTGTTCTTGTTCCTACATCACACATCCCTAAGCTCTCAAAATCTCATGTGGAACTTGCTCATGACATGTCAACCTTTTTTGACTATCCATGGGGTCGTCTTATGTTTGATATGAATATGTCTAGCATCAAAGACAATGATCCCATTGCTTTGTCACATCCTTCTTTATCTGTTAAAGATTTTTTCAACCACTCTAATTTGTCTTAGCTGCTGCTATGCCTGCTCTCACCGATACCCCAATATCTGCCCTAAAGGATTCGGATTCTGACTTTGATTCAGAGGAGGAATCTAATGAGGCTACAAACCTCCCTGTAATTAGCCTTGGATACATAACAAGCTTGGATAGCAAATGTCAGGTATCATCATGATAACTATTTCCGTTTCATTTAAATTAAGTGATAATTAAATATACTACGATCTAATATGGAAAATATAATATAATAATGTTTATTATCCTCCAACCCAATTTTTATTGTTTACGTAATAATTTAAACTATTTCAACTAGTCCATGTAGGTGAAGGTTCGTTCGATAATCGATCAAGAGGATGATTTTGAAATTGATGACGAAGAAATGGAGTGGTCTGATGAGGAAAAGGATGAGAGAGTTAATGAGATGGTTAGCTTAATTTATGATGATTTTGAGTTTCCGAATGATATGTATTATGGTGGGATTACTGCTCTTGATCTTGTTGCCCTGAGAGAGGAGAAATTGAAGAAAAAAAGCCAGAAGCAGAAAGATACAGATAGAGCATCGAATGTGGGAGCATCGTCAATTAGTTTTCAAGCTATTTCTAACCAAACTGTATCAAGGGTTGTTGTTAAGACAAAAGAAATATTGACGGCGATGCAGGAGACATTGATGGCTTCCTTGGATAGTAGGATTAATGTAATGTAGAATTCTATACTTTTTGGAATTTCTGAGTTTTTGCACTCATATGCTGGTAATCGTTCTCCTCAATGATCAAACTATGGGAATGGTAGTCAAGTTGGATCAGACCATGGCGTTGCAATGGAGGAAACCAGTGGCACGGATGCAACACACAGCAATGATATTGTAATTAATAGCATTCCAATTCTTGCACTAAGGTAATTATTGTTTAACAATATTTTCATGTATCTTATACATGGACTAGAAATAAATGTGCATGCACTTCTGCAATAGCGCCTTCCGGGCCAAGGAATGATGTCGCTGGACACATGGATGAGGTATGTAATATGCCGTAAGATTACGTTAGTGCAGGAATAGTTTATATGTAATGGCTTACATGTAACTCTTTTTGTCCATCAAAAACTATTTAATTGTCATGCTAATTGTGCTAATAACGTATAATTCAGCAGTTAACAACAAATTTCAATCTTGCAGTAGGAGACTTATTGTTTATCAATCTGATTCATATATGTTATGGAGGGAGTAGACATGAATGTGCAATGCACTTCTTCAGCAGCGCCTTCCGAGCCAACGAATGATGTCGCTGGACCCGTGGATGAGGTATGCAATATGACGTGAGATTAAGCTAGTGCATCAATAGTTTATATGTAATAGTTATGTGTAACTCTTTTTTTTCATCGAAATCAATATAATGGACATGCTAATTATATCGTATAATTTAGGAGCTAGCAACTAATTTGAACTGTGATACTATTCCGAGTAGCACTATTCCTGGTAGCCCCAATGTTATTCTTGTAACGGCTGATGCTGGTGATGCCTGTGTAGAGGTTTGTTTTTTCCTGATTAAATTTCTTCTATATGTTGTTGTGTTATTACTTTATTTATTAATAATACAATCTATTTATTATACGTTAATATTTAGATTATAATATTTTTGCAGGAAAACATGCACACTAATGGTGGCAATCCAAATGCTGAATCTTCTACTCCTGTTACTCATAAGAGTAAGAAGCCTAGAACTAGTGACTTAAGCACACAGAATGAGCTAGTTTCCGTTAATACATCTCCCATTAATCAAGTCAAATATCAATTTGGAGTAGATGAAGCCGTAAACTACAGTAAGGAGTTTGGGACACTCTACGCAAACATGGCATCTCTATGGTAAATACCATATAATCTTAGTACATTTATATTTTTAGTCTTTGATTTGCATCTAATTTTAACATTACTTATAGTGTGATTACCCTACCTAATGGTGCATCTCTATCCAACATGGATATCTCTGCAATTGCTAAAAGAATGTCCATCATGGATTCAAAGGTATTTGATACTGATTTATTTTATTTTATATTTATTGTTAATGTATTATTTAACAGTACAATTTTGTGCTTAACAGATAATTGATGTGCTTATGCTGTACACATGTATAACGTACGATAACTTCAAAATTGCACATCCGCGATTTGATTATGGATTTTATGACAGTGAGTTTGTTGTCAGTATTTCATCTCACTACACCAAATTCTAAAAGGTTGCAAACAAAGATAAAGAGAAGTTTAAATTCCAAGGCACTCTACTCAAAAATTTGGCGAAGCAAATGCTACCGCCAACCAACCAAGGCGCCTTTATTTCCCATTCAACTTCGGCATGCAGCAATGGGTAGGTATATGTGTTAATATGTCTGATGCCATTTTCCATGTCACTACAAGAAACTGCCAAAATGCCACTATATTTTGTGACTACATATGTGGTCGCAAAATTAGCGACTACATTTGCCACTGTTTTGCAACTAATTTGTGACTACGGAGTAATAGTCACTAATTGGTGGCAAAATTGTGGCTAAAAATGATAGTCGCATATTGGTCGCAATACGCAACCATTTTGCGACTATATGCGACTAATTTGTGACTGGTGGTGGCAGTCGCTAATCCGTCGCAAAGTAGCGAATGCTTAGCGACTGCATGTGGAAGAATCACATGTTGGGCGCATATTGGTCGCAAAATATGCGACCAATTTGCGACCACCGTGGGAGTGGCTCTTCAGTCACAAAATGGTGGCAAAGTGACAACATAAAAAATGTGTGCGTGTAGGTATATCGACTTTTAAGCAACTACATTGGTGTGGTCGCAAACTCATAGCAAAGTAGTGGTAAAGTAGTGGCAAAATCTTATATATATGCCCCATCCCATTCTCTCATTTGTAGAATTGAAAGGAAAAAATATTCAAACGTGTGGAGAAATTATAATAATTCGAGAGATTGGTTGTACAAAAGGATTGATAATCAAACAAGAAATACATCGGCGGAATTTGCACAAGGCATGGAGCAGTTCATGAATTTTGCAAGTAGTCAACTAATAGCTCAATGTAGCGGAGATAAGTTTTTTTGTTCTTGTATTAATTGCAAAAACAATAAATTTATTCTGAGATGGAAAATATGGAATCATCTATATAGTCGAGGATTTATGCAAAATTATTATATTTGGTATAAACATGGAGAAGAGCTGAATGTTCAGTTATGGACGAGTAGTCAGGGTGATGTCCAAAGAAATCAGGGAGGTACATGAGGTACTGCTGAAGAAATAGTTGGTACATCTGGTAATAGATATGTTGAAATGGTGATGGATGCATTTCGTGATAGTACGACTGATGAGTACTATAATCAGAACAAGGAATAATATAATAATGTAGAAGAACCAAATTTCGAAGCAAAAGTTTTTTACAACATGTTAGAAGCTACGAAAAATCCATTGTATGATGGTTTTCATGAAGGGCACTCACAATTATCTTTAGGTTCTCGATTCATGAACATTAAGTTTGATTTTAATCTACCAAAAAAATGCATTGATTCTTGGGCGGAACTGTTTACAGAATATTTTGCCCGAGGAGAATCAGGCAATGGGTTCATATTATGAAATCAAAAAACTAATGCGAAATTTAGGGCTCCCGTTTTATATAACTAACTTGTGTGTTCATAATTGTATGATCTTTCAGAAAGAAGATAAGAAATGGGGAAAAGTCAAACTTTACGATTCCCCTTGATATAAGCCAAGCGAGGGGAGGACGAGAATACCTTTCAGTCGTATGTGGTATTTACCTATAGGCGACAGACTTAAGAGAATGTATCAAAGCGAGAAAACCACAGAGGCAATGAGGTGGCATGCAGAGCATGAAGCATAAGACGGAGAGATGAGTCATCCATCTGAACCTGTGGAGTGGAAAAATTTTCAATATCTACATCCAATATTTACTGCTGAATCTTGAAACGTTTATCTTGGCTTATGTACTGATGGGTTCAATACATTTGGGATGTCTCGAAATCATTCATTATGGCTGGTGATTATCACTCCATATAACTTGCCACCAGATATGTGTATGAAGAAAGAGTACTTGTTTCTAACAATTTTGAATTCGGGGCCAAATCATCCGCGCGCTAGTGTGGATATATTCCTTTGACCTTTGATTGATGAGCTAAAAGATTTATGGTCTACGGGAGTTGATGCATATGATGTATCATTGAATCAAAATTTCAATCTAAAAGTCGTGTTACTGTGGAAGATAAGCGATTTTCCACCTTATGGAATGTTGTTAGGATGGACAATGCATGATAGACTGTCTTGTCCAATTTGTATGGATGATACGAAGGCATTTCAATTTCCAAATGGTAGAAAGACGTGTTGGTTTGATTGTCAATGAAGGTTTCTTCCTAAGGATCATCCAGTACGGAAAAATAAAACAATTTTTTTAAAGGGGAAGCATGCTTTAAATGACTATCCTCCACAATCATTGACAGGCGAACAAGTTTTATAAGAGCGAATAAAAACTATCAATCCTCTAAGAAAATATGACTGCGGAGGAAACGATCATGAAAGTAAATAAAAAGGTTATGGAAGCTGGCATAACTAGCACAAAAAGCATATTTTGGGAGTTGTCTTACTGGACGGATCTTAACCTTCGACATAATCTTGATGTGATGCATATAGAGAAGAATTTCTTCGATAACATCATTAATACTGTTTTGAATGTCAAGGATAAATCAAAAGATACAATTAAGTCAAGGTTGGATATTGCAAAATTTTACTCTCGAAAAGAATTACATGTGGATGGTCAGGGTAATGCTCTATTCCCTATATTTTGATTGACACAAAAAGCCAAAGAACGCTTATTGGAATGTATTGGGATGACGTCTATGCGGTAGATTTAGCAAATTGTGTGAATATGGATGGACTAAAGTTCTTGGGCATGAAAAACCATGACTACCATGTTTTTATGGAAAAGCTTCTCCCTTTTTTATTTGCAGAAATTTTACACGAAACGTTCATCTAGCATTATCAGGTATATACTATGAAACATATTTTATATTTTAAGTACTTAAAATAATAATAATTGCATGTACTAATTAATACTAGATTGTAATGTAGGGATTGGAGGATTTTTCCGAGATATGTGCTCCAGATAATTGCAACAAAGCCGTGTCTGAATTCTGAAGGAAAACATAGTCATAATTTTGTGTAATTTGGAGAAGATCTTTCCACTTGCATTTTTCGATGTTATGGAATACCTACCTATTCATTTGCCATACGAATTTGAATTGGGTGGACCTGTGCATTATAGGTGGATGTATCTATTTGAAAGGTTTATTAAAAAAACTGAAAAGTAAGGCGAATAACAAACGATATGCTGCAAGGTCGATTGTTGAAACATATGTGAATGATGAGATATCTTACTTCTCCGAGCATTACTTTGCTGCCTACATACGCAACAAAAATAGGTACCATAAATTGTTGTGTTTATTAATTAATTATTTTATTTTAATGGGTAATTAATTAATTTTTTGTGCTGAATATCGTGTATAATATATATATACAGGTCTACAAGATTCGATGAAAGTGACGTTCCTGTATATCCGGATCCCAGAGTGCCGAATATATTTACTCAAATGGGTCATCCAAGTGGTAAATATAAAGAAATATGGCTCTCCGAAAAAAATACAAATATGCACATGCATATGTTTTACGGAATTGTGAATATTTTTGGCCACTAGAGAGCTAAATACTGTGAAAATAATTTCATTTATTTCATTACAATTTCATTGTAATATAAATTAGTTTTTAATATTTAATTTTGTAGCATATTTGAAGATCACATTCGTTGTACATATCCATATCTTTCGAGATATGACATTTCATCGAAAAAACAGGAAGAGTTCCACATATGGGTTCGAGATTATGTATGTTTAATTAATTTACATGTATATATAAATCTATTATATTAATTTTTTCAAACACTAAATACTTTATATATATATATATATATATATATATATGATCATAGGTCAATGCATGGACTTTAACAAATCCACACGCCTTTCCGATATGGACTCAAGAATTAGTTCAAGTGCCGATGAATAAAGCGTCAACTTGGCCGATCTATTTTATAAGAGGTTATATGTTCCACACAAAGAAACATGGACACAGGAGAAAGACATGTAACTACGGCATTTGTATCAAGGGAGACAATTACTCTGATGCATCTAATGAAGCTGATTTCTATGGGATTTTAATATATATCATTCAACTTGAATATGTTAAACTCCTAAATTTGAATATCACGCTTTTTAAATGGGAGTTGTACAATCCTACGCTTTCAAAAGGAACTCGGAAGTTGGAAGGCACCGTTGATGTCTTATCATCAGGGAAATAATACAAATACGAACCATTTATTCTAGGTACGTACGTAAATAATTAACTATAAATATATGTTAATTTATATATATTACACACGTAAAATTCTATAAATTAATTTTGTTATATATATATATATATATATAACTAATTTACATTTCATTAATTATGATGTACCAGCCTTTCAAGCAGATCAAGTTTGTTATATTCTCTATCGTCACACCAAATCATCATCAAAACAAACATTGCTTAGTGTTGTGATAATCCCAGATCTAACATTTTGAGGGAATACAAAAACAAAGACGAGAATATCTTTTTGCAACAAGAAAATGATGAATAGGTAATGGCTGTTGAAGAGACAAAAGTGGATCGTTTGGCTGATAGAGTTAATCATACCCAAAAAATTTATTTTGCTGTCAGAAATGCCGAACTAAAATATGAATTTCATTGTAATATTTCATCTTCAGATGATGATGAAAACGAAGAGATTTAATTAATATATTTGACTTTTTATGTATTTTTGACATTTGATCCTTATATATTTTTGTAAAATGTTGTTGTTTGTAATTGAAGTTTTTTCTACAACTCGTAATCATGTTATCAGTTTCATATAATTCATAGTATTCACAAAAATATATAATTTAGGTTTCAGGGCATTAATTGTGACTATTTTGCCACCTTATTGCGACTACATTGCGAATATGGTGGCAAATTGGTCACAAAAATTACCCATGGTCGCAAATCAGTCGGACATTTGCGACACATTTGTGACCATGGGATCAAAATGTCTACTGTGGTCGCAAATGGGTCGCAAAATAGCGACCACTTTGCGACTACATGGGATAAATTTACATTTTCCCTATGTATTTTTCACATTTACAACTTATTTTTGCATTTCTGGGTAACTACTAAGCATTATAGGTGGCCAAATATAAACAAAATCATATTTGTGTTTATGTAAATGTTAGAAACATTTGAACTGTATATAAGATGTATAAGGTTAAGGAAATGTGTTAAGTGTTTTAGGTAAATGATATGTAAATTTGTAAAATGTTGTTGTTTACTTAGTAATTGAAGTTTGTACAACTCGTAATGATGTAATCAATCTTATGTAATTCATAGTATTCAACAAAATCATATAATTTAGGGTTAGAGTATTAATTGTGACTATTTGTCACCATATTGCCACTACATTGGAAATGTGGTGGCAAATTGGTCACAAAAATTAATCGTGATCGCAAATCAGTCTCACATTTGCGACTAATTTGCAACCAAAGTTTCAAAATTTCTACTACGGTCGCAAATTAGTCGCAAAATAGCGACTACTTTACGACTACATGGAGTAAATTTATATTTTCCCTATGTAGTTTTCACATTTACAACTTATTTTTGTATTTCTAGGTAAGTACTAAGCATTATAGGTGGCCAAATATAAACAAAATCATATTTGTGTTGATATAAATGTTAGAAATATTTGAAGTGTATATTAGAGGTATAAGGTTAAAGAAATGTGTTAACTGTTTTATGGAATTGATATGTAAATTTAGTAAATTTGGTAATTGTTGTTGTTTACATAGTAATGATGTTATCAATTTTATATACTTCAATATATTCAACAAAATCATATAATTTAGTGTTTAGGGTATTTATTGTGACTACTTTGCCATCACATTGCCACTATATTGGGAATGTGGTGGCAAATTGGACACAAAAATTACCCGTGGTTGCAAATCAGTCGCAAATATACGATTGATTTGCGATCACATATAAAATACAAATTAATGTCAATATATTAAACCAAAGTCGCACATCAGTCGCAAAATTGCGACTGATTTGCGACCATCCCGTAAAATGGGGGGGGGAGATGAAAATTCTCGAAAATTTTCAACTCCCACCGAATTTACAGGTGGTTGCAAATCAGTCACAAATTTGAGACTGAATTGCGACCACCAGTGCATTTGGTGGAAATCGAAAATTCTCGAAATTTTCGATTCCCACCAATGCATTCGGTGGAACCAAAAAATCTTGAAATTGTGATTCCCACCAAATTAATTGGTGGTCGCAAATCAGTTTCGAGACTTTTTGATTCCCACCAAATTAATTGGTGGCCGCAAATTTGCGACTGATTTACGATCACGTATTTAATTTTCCTTTTTGCCACTGATTTGCGACCACACATGTTACCACATTTTCCCTCATTCTCACACTTCAAACTTTCCTAACTTTCTAAACTCCTATGAAAAAAACACTAATCCGAATTCCAACACTTCAAACCCAATGGCAAGTAGCGATAGATCGATAAGAGGTCGTGGAAGATGACAAATCCCATCGTCTTCTGGCCGTGGTAACTCTTTGGCTTCCTCGAACCTCTCACCTGCTGTTTTTAGAGGGGTATCCCGCCTACCACCTCAGTACACGTTCACCCCTCATACAGTTCCTGAAACCAAACCATCTACTCGGTTTCAGGAATTGGAGGAGCATGAAGAGGAAGATGTTCCACCATCTGAAACGGAAACGTGGGAGCAAACTATCACGTTAGATAGTTTGTCATAAACCCCAAGGAGGGACCAATACCTTACAGTGTTGTCTTCAGTGCCGGCACCAAACATGACTTGGTAAGAGTCATAAAATATTTTTATTTTTATTTATGTAATTAAAATTAATTATTTAAAATTTATTAAAGTTTATTTGAAATTTAAAAACTTTAATATATTAAAAAATGTTAGGTTTCACTGGGACAAAGTGGCAATAACCGGTCAAATTTCAAAAATTTTGAAAAATAAATTTGACGGCTCCTACTACAGTTGGACGATCATACCAGCTAAACGCCAAGAAAAATACGTCATCGAATTAAATGAAAAATTTAAAATTTTTTATCTAATAAAATTTAATAATTATTAAAAGTAATTATATATTTTAAAATTCGAAGCAATCGTACACATGGGATCCTATGATCACCTTGGTGGTACGGAGGAGTTTGACTCCGTCAGTGTAATATGGATGAAAGGGAAGGTGAGCATGGTTCATACAACTGGCAAACATACCAGGTAGATTTCTCTGAGTCTGTACAAAACCATGACAAACTATTGAGAAACAGAAACGTCAAATGAGAAAATAAACAAATCCTCCAATAACCGCAACTACTCTCGCGATGGCCTTGGTCCGCACAAGCATTTGTCGGGCCAAAAATCCTATATCCAGATCCAAGAGGAAATGGTAAGTACTTTAAAATACTTAAATTAAAATTAAAATTTAATTTTTATTTATTATTAATTTATTTCAATATATATTTAGAAAAATAATTTGGGACGAATGGTCTCAATTGGTGAGGTCTTTATAAACACTCACACTCGATAAGATGGTTCGTATGTGGATTTGAAAGCTAAAAAAATCGGTGAAGTATACGAACGAAACATTCAAGAAAATATTGCGATCGTGGAGGTCGATGCAACAAAAACATCCGTCTGTACTTCCTAGCGAATTGAGCTGACCCAAGATGAGAAGAATGAGATCGTCATTCAGGTAAAAAATGTTTTAATTTTTTTAATGTACACTAAATTTAATATAATTATTCTAACTGTTTTATTAATTTTTGAAGTCTACCGTTGTGGATGACCGAGGCCGTCTTTACAGACTCGGTAGCCTAAACCGCATGCATGGGTCGAGTAGGCGTAGTGGCTTCCAATCCACTACGTCCGACTTTGTTGCATTTTAAGATCAACTCTTAGCCGCGTAGCGCCAAATCGAAAAACAAAACACACGCAACATGTGTATTGAAAAAAATGCGCAGATGTTTGAAGCGAATCGGAACATGTAGGAAGTCCAAAAAGAAAACCAAAACACAATTAACAACTTCGAGATGCTCGTCGGATATTTCAAATGGACAGATCACTTTTCGCCTCTTTATGCGGGATAACAATGGCGCAGGTGAATCGTCGAACGTTGCACCAGCATTCTCCCCATCCAATTTTAATTTTTTGCCCCCGGATAATTAGTTTTTTTTCAATTTTTTTTGTA
The DNA here is from genome assembly GCA_018901935.1 of Pugionium cornutum. Classification (NCBI taxonomy): domain Eukaryota; kingdom Viridiplantae; phylum Streptophyta; class Magnoliopsida; order Brassicales; family Brassicaceae; genus Pugionium; species Pugionium cornutum. The sequence continues at coordinate 48,373 of JAENJI010000199.1, read as the reverse complement.
ATTTGAATATTTTTATAAAATTTCTTATTTTTAATTCTTTTTATTTTATAAAATAATTAATTAATAGAAATTATTATTATTTAATTATAATAATATTTAGAATTACAAAAAAATTTATTTAAATAAAATATTTAAAATTATATTAAAATTATATTCATTATTAATTAATAATAATTAATTTAAAAATAATATTAATTAAAATATTTTGTAATTAAAATTAAAAATTATTATTTTAAAAGAAAATAATAATTTTTAATTTTAATTTCATAATATTTTAATTAATTATTATTATTATTTTAAACTAATTCGGATGTAGTTGTAAATTAGTCACAAATCATTCCTGCATATTTGTGACCAATTTGCGACTACATCTCTTTTTTCGAAAAATTTACATGTTGTCGTAAATCAGTCACAAATATGTGGAACTGATTTGCGATTTTTTCGTTTTTTAAGGACTAAGTTTTTTCGTTAGAGACTAAGGTTTTTTTTTGCTGACTATGAGCTCCTGGGTATTGTAGGTCCATGAACACGAGAAGCAAAGGAAAAATAAACTTGCAACCAAGTGAAATCGACGTTCAACAGTTGGAAAGGGAAACAACTAGTACTAAGAGAGAGAGAGAGCATTTGTATCAATTAAGAAGATGTTTGGAAATGGAACACCATATGGGCAAAATCTTCCCTACGATCTTGATAATGAAGCCCAAGGGGAACGGGCGTGGAAAACAAGAATGCGTGGAGAGCAAGAGGTCCAATGCATCCTCAACGACCCCATAGGGTCATAGGAACTTTTGATGAGCCGAACATTTATGAAAGTCGGACTGTAATTCGCCCACCACCTGTGGAAAAAAATAATTTAGAGATCAAGTCAAGCTTGATTAATATGGTGCAAGGCAGAAAATTCCATGGTCTGCCAATAGAGGGTCCCTAGACCATTTGGATCCATTTGATAGGTTTTGTGGAACAATCAAGATCAATGGGATCTCATAACATGCTTTCAAGATGCGATCGTTCACATTTTCTCTAGGAGATAAGGCACACAAATGAGAAAAGAGCCTGCCATAAGACGCCATCACCTCTCATGGGATCAATGCAAGAAGTCTTCTTGGCTAAGTTTTTCACAACATCACGAACTATGCTGTTGAGAAACAAGATCTCGAGCTTTGTGCAGTACAACAATGAAAGTTTTTGTGAGGCGTGGGAAAGATTTAAGGGATACCAATGGCAATGCCCTCACCACAGGTTCTCAAATGAGTCACTTTTAAGCATCCTACACTGAGGAGTGCTCCAAAGAATTCGCATGCTCTTGGATACTACGAGCAATGGAAATTTCCTTAGGCAAGAAGCTCAGAATGGAATAATAAGTCTCCCATCGAAACAATAAGTCTGCCATCAATACTCAATAAATTTGCCATCAATAAAAATAAATCTGTCCTCAAAATAATATTTAGGGCATTGTTGTACTCTAAATAAGTCTACAATCAATAACAATAACTCCGCCATCAATAATCAATAAGTCTACTATCAATAATAATAAGTTTGTCAATAAAATAATGTTTAAGGTATTTTTATACCCTAAATAAGTCTACCATTGATTGTAGTAACTCTGTCATCAATAATCAATAAATCTGTCATCATCAACTAATAAATATGCCATCACGGAAAATAAGCATGCCATCAATAATCATTAAATCTGCCACCAAATTCAAAAATTTGCATCAGTAATCCCGTCATCAAAGATACTTTAATCTGCCATTTAGTTAAATTTTTTCACAAAATTATGTAAATCTGCCAACAATATCTATTCAGTAAATCTGCCAACAGTATCGATTATATCTTCTGTCAATATTATTGATTATTGATTTTGGTGGAGAATATGGTACAAAGTGATGGAAACTGTGGGAAAGATTAGGACCAACACTACAAGAAAACAGCGACTTTGCGACCACGCATGTGGTCGTAAAGTAGTCGCAAAAATAGAATTTGCGACCACGCAATGTAGTCGCAAATTCATAGTCACAAATATATGTAGTCGCAAATCAGTCAAAATTTTGTGACTGATGTGCGACCACGGTAATAGTGGTATAATTTGCGACTGATTTGCGACCAATCATTGGTGACTACGTTTGCGACTACTTTGCGACTAGTTTTCAGTAACAAATTTTGCCACTATTTTGCGACTACGTATGTGATTGCAAAACCCATAGTCACAAATCAGTTACAAAAGATTGTGACTGATTTGCGACTATAGTGGTTCATCTGGTCGCAAATAAGTCACAAACTTTACTGACTAATTTGCGACTACATATTATAGTTAGTCCCAAATCAGTCACAAATTTTAGTGACTGATTTGCGACTACATACTATACTTAGTTGCAAATCAGTCATAAAAGTTTGTGACTCATTTATGACTACATATTATACTCAGTCGCAAATCAGTCACAAATAATTGCGACTGATTATAAAATATTCAAAAAAAATTATGTAGTCACAAATCGATCCCAAAAAATTGAGACTGATTTGGGATTGATTTGCGACTACGACGGAATTATATTTTAAAAAATAATTAATTAAAATATTTTGAAACTAAAATAAAAATTATTATTTTTTAATAATAATTTTTAATTTTAATCTTAAAATACTTTAATTAATTATTATTTTTAAAAAAACATTAATTATTATTAATTTTATTCATTAATTAATAATAAATATAATATTTAATATTAAATATAAAATATTTTGTTTAAATTATTTATTTTATAGATCGTTTTCTGCGACCTCTCATCAACCTACCGTTACTTGCCATTTGTGTGTTTGTGGTTTTTTGGATTGGGAGAGGTTTTATAAGTGTTTAAAGAGGTTTTAGAAAGTAATAATGTTTGAAGTGTGAAAAATGAGTGAAAATCATCACGTATTTATAGATTTGTTTTGCGACTACGTATGTCGTCCCAAATTAGTGTCACACTTCGAAATTAATGACGTGGTCGCAAATTTTACGACTGATTTGCGACCACCAATTAATTTGGTGGGAATCAAAAACTTTCAAACTCCCACCAAATTAATTCGTGGTCGCAAATCAGTGGCAAATTTGTCACTAATTTGTTACCACGGTTAATTTATTCGAAAAAAACATTGTAGTCTCAAAATAATTTGCCACTGATTTGCGACCACGATTAATTTATTCGAAAACAACATGTGGTCGCAAATCAGTGGCAAATTTGCCACTAATTTGTGACCATGGTTAATTTGTTAAAAAAAATAATGTGTTCGAAAATCAGTGACAAATTTGCAACTGATTTGTGACCACAAGTAATAATTGTGATTGATTTGCCACCAAAAGTAATAATTGTGACTGATTTGCCACCACATTCTCAATGTAGTGGCAAAGTGGTGGTAAATCAGTCACAAATAATATCCTAAACCCTAAATTGTTTTGATTTTGGTGAACAAATTAAATTATATAAGATTGATAACTTGATTATAAGTTGTACAAAATTCAATTACTAAGAAAACAACAACATTTACCAAATTTACCAAATTTACAAATCATTTACCTAAAACAATTAACACATTTCCTTAACCTTATACCTCTTATATACATTTCAAATGTTCTATAAGTTTAAATAAATACAAATATGATTTTGTATATATGTGATCACTTATAATGTTTTGTACTTATCTAAAAATACAAAAAAAAGTTGTAAATATGGAAAATGTTTAGGGAAAATGTAAATTTACCCTATGTGGTTGCAAATCAATCGCTATTTTGCGATTGATTTGTGACTGCAATTCAAATTTTGATCATGTGGTCGCAAATCAGTGAAAAATTTTCCATTGATTTGCGACGACAAGTAATAATTATGACTGATTTGCTACCACATTCTCACTGCAGTGACAAAGTGGT
>JAENJI010000199.1:0-44462 GCA_018901935.1 Pugionium cornutum | reverse complement strand
GGGGCATTAGTCAAGCCGAATGGCATGACTGTCCACTCGTAGAGCCCTTGCTTTGTCTTGAAAGCAGTCTTCCACTCATCACCTTCCTTCATTCTTACCTGGTGGTATCCACTTTTGAGGTCTATCTTGGAGAAGACCGTGGCTCCACTCAGCTCATCTAGCATGTCATCCAGTCGTGGTATTGGATGCCTGTACTTGACTGTGATGTTGTTGATTGCTCGGCAGTCCACGCACATGCGCCAAGTCCCATCCTTCTTGGACACTAGTATCACTGGTACGGCACATGGACTGAGGCTCTCTCGAACACATCCTTTCTCCAGGAGCTCCTTGACTTGTTTCTCAAGCTCCTTGGATTCCTCTGGACTCATCCGGTAGGCTGGCCGGTTGGGCAGGGCTGCTCCGGGCACTAGATCAATCTGGTGTTCTATGCCACGTAAAGGAGGCAAGCCTGCTGGTATCTCCTCTCGAAATACATCCTGGAACTTGTTTAGGAGAGTTGCTACTTCAGGAGGTAGCTCTACTTGTCCCTGTTCTACACTCAAAACTTCTTTGAAGACCATTAGTAACATTAAATCCTTCGAGGCTAAAGCTCTCCGGACATGGCTTGGTTGAATAAGAAAATTAGACTTGCTAAGTTTCTTTTCCTTACTCATTTGGAGTTGTAGCTCGTGTACCTGAGCAGGTGTAAGAGGAGCTAGGCTGACCTTTCTCTTGTCATGCACGAAGGTGTAGAGATTGGTTCGGCCATCATGCCTGGTCTCTTTGTCAAACTGCCATGGTCTTCCTAGTAGAAGATGGCCAGCTTGCATGGGCACCACGTCGCACACGACTTGATCCTGGTACTTGCCCACACTGAATGGTACAATGACTTGTTCATGGATCTTTAGCTCCACTTTGTCATCGAGCCATCTCAGTCTATATGGTTGAGGATGCCTTGTCTTCTCTAGACCTAGCTTATCAACCATATATGCACTAGCAACGTTAGTGCAAGAACCACCATCTATGATGAGGTTACATACCTTTCCTTTGATGGTGCAACGGCTGTGGAAGATGTTCTCCCTTTGGATGGTCTCTGAAGGATCCACCATTGCACTGAGGATACGTCTAGTGACCAGCACTTCCCCCACATCAGGGTACTCAATGTCACCGTACTCTCCTTCTGGTTCATTGTCCTCTTCATCTTGGGACTCATATTCTCTTGCCTCCGTAATCAGCATGACTCGGTTGTTTGGGCACTCCCTTGAGATGTGTCCACGTCCCCTACACTTGAAACAAGTTATGTCACGTGATCTTTGAGGGTTAGAAGACTTACCAGGCTCTCTCTGGTCACGGGTGGGTTCAGGAGGCTTGCTCTTGAACCATGACTCGATCTCTACGCTTTTGCCTTTGTCTATGGTCTTAGGCATGTTGCTTGGTGCCCAAGGTGTCTTAGGCTTGCTGCGGATGTCTTGGCTCTTACGTTTGATGTGCTGTTCAGCTTGAACAGATAGGTGGAACAAGTCGTTGAAGTCGTTGTAGATTTGCCTTTCCACCTTGCAGCTGATCCTTTCTTGGAGTCCATCCAAGAATTGTGCCATCAATGCTTCTTCATCATCATTGAGCTCCAATCTGTTCCTTAACTTCTCGAACTCTTCATAGTATTCCTCTACTGATCTGGTACCCTGCTTAAGAGTACAAAAACGTCGTTGCAAATCCCTATGAAAGTAAGGTGGAACAAACCTTTGTCGCATGAGGTCTTTCATGTCGACCCATGAGTCTACGGGTCTCATTCTCTTCCTCCTTCTGTCAGATACCTCACGATCCTACCAGATGAGGGCATTGTCCGTGAGTTGTGCTACTGCCATTGAGACTCTCCTAGGTCCTGGTTGGTTGTAGTGATCAAAGATATGATCCATTCGCTTCTCCCAATCTAGGTAAGCCTCGGGGTCTACTTTTCCTGCAAAAGTTGGAGGAGTTAGTTTAACATCAGGATGAATTACCCGGTTATAGGTGTGTTCATCTCCATCTTCATGACGTCTAGGAGGCATTCTTGGTCTCTGGTGAAGACCATATGGCTCAAAGCCATCATCTTCTGCCTCTGGTTGCCGTGGAGGTCCTCTTGTCCTATGGTGATAGTTATGAGGTTGCGTGTCCTCATCTCCATCTGGCTGGGGTTCCTCCTGTTTGTGCCGTGTCCTAAGGTACTCAGGACCCTCAGGACGATCTGGCTCAGCTCTCACGTGCCTTATGGCCTGGAATCTTACTGGTCTCTCCACGCGCTCCGACCTCTCGCCTATGGATGCGAGTTGTGTTTGGAGTGTGGTGAACATGGCCATCATGGCTTCAGCTGCGTCTCTATTCTCTTCTCCCATGTGTGCTACAAAGAAAGAAGACAATTAGGGTGCTCCTAAATTATTAGGAGAGTTTTCTTTTTATATGTGGTTTGAAAAAAATGCAAAAGGAAAATTCTAAAGAAAGGAAATTCGAAAAAAAGGAAACTTCCTAGACAACTTGTGCTAGCTGTCCAATTCGAATTCTTTTAGTATCTTTTCTATTTTCTTTTTCTTTTCTTTTTAATTAAACTTAAAAATAAAGGAAATATGACTTAAACAAAAAGGAAAACGTGCAAGACAATGCAAAAGTGAATCTAAACCCTAGTGATACACGTAGGAGGCTAGATGCACTCGGTTTGGAGTTTGGTGTTGTTTTTTTATTTTTCTTGAATACGACTTAAACTAATGCAAGAACTAGAAATAATACAAGCAAAAGGATAGAAACAACCTGGTTTAGGAGCTTTAAGCTCTGATACCAAAATGATACAAGCCTTGATTCAAGGATGTATGCGTGTGGGCTGTTTGTAGAAGATTTGGTGAGAAACTCAACCTTAGGCTTCTGGATAGGGGTTTTCTGGTTGGTAAACGATGGAAGGGTGAAGTGAACCACACGAGGGGTGATGAACCTCGTGATAAATCACAAACTTAGAGCTAGGAGGGCTGGTCTCAACTAGGTTCTAAGCGCACAAGTCTCTTTTGAGAGAAAGCTTGTAGGAAAAAGTTCTACTTTATTAATAATCAAAAAGGTTGTCGAACTACAATGCTGGAAGGAGCCTTATTAATATGCTCGACAGCTTGACCTTCTAGGGTCGACACAAATAAAGAAAAAGGAAAGTTTACAAAAGAGCACAAAGGAAAAGATACAAAAGTGCATAACCGAAAAAGGACCTATTCCTAAAATGTTCTTGACTCAAAATGTAAAGCAACTAGATCCTACCCTGCAAAACAGAAAGAGGCATATATTCGAATGTAAACTTACCTTAACTCACCTCACGGCCAAGAAATGGAAGGTGGCCATCCTTGTGGCATGCACGCGCCTTGCTCCTAGTCTTCGACTTGGAGTAGGGTTAAATATCTTTGGGTCCTGACCTCTCTTGCCACTAAAGCCCAAAGTCTCTGATGTTCCTTGTGTTGTTGAGAAGCCTTTGGACTCTAATTTGCTCTTCTGGCCCATTGTCCTTAGCTGCTCTTCCTCTAGAAGCTTGTCGACCCATAAGCTGAATTTGTGGAAGAGTGCTCTTGATCTGCTTCTTGTCATTGCTCCTGGAGGTACCACTGGTGTAGATACTTCCTCTAAGTGCATTTCCTGGAGCTGGTAGCTCATTTGGTCCGAGTACTCTTGTGTAGAAGTGGAAGTGTGCGTGTACTCGGCTGGATGGCCTGTACCGGCTGGATTATGCGCGGTACTGGCCGGAATGACTTCAGGACCGGCCAAGTTGATCCCGGAGTCGGCGGTGTCATCAGGGGGACCGGCGGTGTCATTCACGTCCCCACCAAGTGTGCCGGAAGCTTGGGCCTCTCCGCCGGCGATGTTGACCGGTCTGGTCCTATAGGTCGAGGGTCCGGCGGTACTGTCTGGTCCGGCAGGCGCGCCAGATGGTCCTGCTGTCTCGGACAAGCTTCCTGGTCGGCCAGTCTGGTCTCCTGGCTGGATGTACGACCTGATGTCCTCATCACTTCTCCCCAGCTGAATCCCACATTCTTCTCAACTACTGCTGTCAGTGGTTAGGCAATACTGCTGAAGTTGGGCACGAATCTCCTATAGAAGTTGGCCAGTCCGTGGAAGCTCCTCACTTGGCTGATGTTGCCTGGTGTTGGCCATTCTTGTATGGCTCGAATCTTTTCCTCATCAACCTGTAGGCCCTGTGAACTTACAAGAAAACCTAAAAAGACAAGTTTATCAGTACAAAAGGTGCACTTCTTGAGATTGGCATAAAGCTCTTCTTGTCGAAGGGTTTTAAGTACCATCTCAAGATGTGTGAGGTGTTCCCGTAGGCACTTACTATAAACTAGTATATCATCAAAGTAAACTACCACAAACTTACTGATGTACGCCCTAAGAACTTGGTTCATAAGGCGCATGAAGGTGCTTGGGGGCATTAGTCAAGCCGAATGGCATGACTGTCCACTCGTAGAGCCCTTGCTTTGTCTTGAAAGCAGTCTTCCACTCATCACCTTCCTTCATTCTTACCTGGTGGTATCCACTTTTGAGGTCTATCTTGGAGAAGACCGTGGCTCCACTCAGCTCATCTAGCATGTCATCCAGTCGTGGTATTGGATGCCTGTACTTGACTGTGATGTTGTTGATTGCTCGGCAGTCCACGCACATGCGCCAAGTCCCATCCTTCTTGGACACTAGTATCACTGGTACGGCACATGGACTGAGGCTCTCTCGAACACATCCTTTCTCCAGGAGCTCCTTGACTTGTTTCTCAAGCTCCTTGGATTCCTCTGGACTCATCCGGTAGGCTGGCCGGTTGGGCAGGGCTGCTCCGGGCACTAGATCAATCTGGTGTTCTATGCCACGTAAAGGAGGCAAGCCTGCTGGTATCTCCTCTCGAAATACATCCTGGAACTTGTTTAGGAGAGTTGCTACTTCAGGAGGTAGCTCTACTTGTCCCTGTTCTACACTCAAAACTTCTTTGAAGACCATTAGTAACATTAAATCCTTCGAGGCTAAAGCTCTCCGGACATGGCTTGGTTGAATAAGAAAATTAGACTTGCTAAGTTTCTTTTCCTTACTCATTTGGAGTTGTAGCTCGTGTACCTGAGCAGGTGTAAGAGGAGCTAGGCTGACCTTTCTCTTGTCATGCACGAAGGTGTAGAGATTGGTTCGGCCATCATGCCTGGTCTCTTTGTCAAACTGCCATGGTCTTCCTAGTAGAAGATGGCCAGCTTGCATGGGCACCACGTCGCACACGACTTGATCCTGGTACTTGCCCACACTGAATGGTACAATGACTTGTTCATGGATCTTTAGCTCCACTTTGTCATCGAGCCATCTCAGTCTATATGGTTGAGGATGCCTTGTCTTCTCTAGACCTAGCTTATCAACCATATATGCACTAGCAACGTTAGTGCAAGAACCACCATCTATGATGAGGTTACATACCTTGCCCTTGATGGTGCAACAGCTGTGGAAGATGTTCTCCCTTTGGATGGTCTCTGAAGGATCCACCATTGCACTGAGGATACGTCTAGTGACCAGCACTTCCCCCACATCAGGGTACTCAATGTCACCATACTCTCCTTCTGGTTCATAGTCCTCTTCATCTTGGGACTCATACTCTCCTGCCTCCGTAATCAGCATGACTCGGTTGTTTGGGCACTCCCTTGAGATGTGTCCACGTCCCCTGCACTTGAAACAAGTTATGTCACGTGATCTTTGAGGGTTAGAAGACTTACCAGGCTCTCTGATACAAGCCTTGATTCAAGGATGTATGCGCCTGGGCTGTTTGTAGAAGATTAGGTGAGAAACTCAACCTTAGGCTTCTGGATAGGGGTTTTCTGGTTGGTAAACGATGGAAGGGTGAAGTGAACCACACGAGGGGTGATGAACCTCGTGATAAATCACAAACTTAGAGCTAGGAGGGCTGGTCTCAACTAGGTTCTAAGCGCACAAGTCTTCTTGAGAGAAAGCTTGTAGGGAAAAAGTTCTACTTTATTAATAATCAAAAGGTTGTCGAACTACAATGCTGGAAGGAGCCTTATTAATATGCTCGACAGCTTGACCTACTAGGGTCGACTCAAATAAGAAAAGGAAAGTTTACAAGTGCACAAAAGGAAAAAATACAAAAGTGTATAACCGAAAAAGGACCTATTCCTAAAATGTTCTTGACTCAAAAATGTAAAGCAACTAGATCCTACCCTGCAAAACAGAAAGAGGCATATATTCAATGTAAACTTACCTTAACTCACCTCACGGCCAAGAAATGGAAGGTGGCCGTCCTTGTGGCATGCACGCGCCTTGCTCCTAGTCTTCGACTTGGAGTAGGGTTAAATATCTTTGGGCCCTGACCTCTCTTGCCACTAAAGCCCAAGTCTCTGATGTTCCTTGTGTTGTTGAGAAGCCTTTGGACTCTAATTTGCTCTTCTGGCCCATTGTCCTTAGCTGCTCTTCCTCTAGAAGCTTGTCGACCCATAAGCTGAATTTGTGGAAGATCTTGATCTGCTTCTTGTCATTGCTCCTGGAGGTACCACTGGTGTAGATACTTCCTCTAAGTGCATGTCCTGGAGCTGGTAGCTCATTTGGTCCGAGTCCTCTTGCGTAGAAGTGGAAGTGTGCGTGTACTCGGCTGGATGGCCTGTACCGGCTGGATTGTGCGCGGTACTGGCCGGAATGACTTCAGGACCGGCCAAGTTGATCCCGGAGTCGGCGGTGTCATCAGGGGGACCGGCGGTGTCATTCACGTCCCCACCAAGTGTGCCGGAAGCTTGGGCCTCTCCGCCGGCGATGTTGACCGGTCTGGTCCTATAGGTCGAGGGTCCGGTGGTACTGTCTGGTCCGGCAGGCGTGCCAGATGGTCCTGCTGTCTCGGGCAAGCTTCCTGGTCGGCCAGTCTGGTCTCCTGGCTGGATGTACGACCTGATGTCCTCATCACTCTCTCTGGTCACAGGTGGGTTTAGGAGGCTTGCTCTTGAACCTTGACTCGATCTCTATGCTTTTGCCTTTGTCTATGGTCTTGGGCATGTTGCTTGGTGCCCAAGGTGTCTTAGGCTTGCTGCGGATGTCTTGGCTCTTACGTTTGAAGTGCTGCTCAGCTTGGACAGATAGGTGGAACAAGTCTTTGAAGTCATTGTAGATTTGCCTTTCCACCTTGCGGCTGATCCGTTCTTGGAGTCCATCCAAGAATTGTGCCATCAATGCTTCTTCATCATCATTGAGCTCCAATCTGTTCCTTAGCTTCTCGAACTCTTCATAGTACTCCTCTACTGATCTGGTACCTTGCTTAAGAGTACGAAAACGACGTTGCAAATCTCTATGAAAGTAAGGTGGAACAAACCTTTGTCGCATGAGGTCTTTCATGTCGACCCATGAGTCTACGGGTCTCATTCTCTTCCTCCTTCTGTCAGATACCTCACGATCCCACCAGATGAGGGCATTGTCCGTGAGTTGTGCTACTGCCATTGAGACTCTCCTAGGTCCTGGTTGGTTGTAGTGATCAAAGATATGATCCATTCTCCTCTCCCAATCTAGGTAACCCTCGGGGTCTACTTTTCCTGCAAAACTTGGAGGAGTTAGTTTAACATCAGGATGAATTACCCGGTTGTAGGTGCGTTCATCTCCATCCTCATGATGTCTAGGAGGCATTTTTGGTCTCTTCACTGACCATATGGCTCAAAGCCATCATCTTCTGCCTCTGGTTGCCGTGGAGGTCCTCTCGGCCTATGGTGATAGTTATGAGGTTGTGTGTCCTCATCTCCATCTGGCTGGGGTTCCTCCTGTTCGTGCCATGTCCTAAGGTGCTCAGGATCCTCAGGGCGGTCTTGCTCAGCTCTCACGTGCCTTATGGCCTGGAATCTCACCGGTCTTTCCACGCGCTCCAACCTCTCGCCTATGGATGCGAGTTGTGTTTGGAGTGTGGTGAACATGGCCATCATGGCTTCGGTTGCTTCTCTATTTTCTTCTCCCATGGTGTGCTACAAAGAAACAAGACAAGTTAGGATGCTCCTAAATTGTTAGGAGGGTTTTCTTTTTATAAGGGGTTCGAAAAAATGCAAAAAGGAAAAATCCTAAGGAAAGGAAATTCGAATAAAAGGAAAAAGGAAACTTCCTAGACAACTTGTGCTAGCTGTCCAATTCGAAATCTTTTGGGTATTTTCCTATTTTCTTTTCTTTTCTTTTTGTTTTCTTTTTAATTTAACTTAAAATTAATGGAAATATGAATTAAACAAAAAGGAAAACGTGAATGGCAATGCAAAAGTGAATCTAAACCCTAGTGATACACGTAGGAGGCTAGATGCACTCGGTTTGGAGTTTGATGTTATTTTTTGATTTTTCTTGAATGCGACTTAAACTAATGCAAGAACTAAAAACAAAACAAGAAAAAGGATAGAAACAACCTGGTTTAGGAGCTTTAAGCTCTGATACCAAAATGATACAAGCCTTGATTCAAGGATGTATGCGCGTGGGCTGTTTGTAGAAGATTAGGTGAGAAACTCAACCTTAGGCTTCTGGATGGGGGTTTTCTGGTTGGTAAAAGATGGAAGGGTGAAGTGAACCACACGAGGGGTGATGAACCTCGTGATAAATCACAAACTTAGAGCTAGGAGGGCTGGTCTCAACTAGGTTCTAAGCGCACAAGCTTCTTTGAGAGAATAACTTGTAAAGAAAATTCGATCTTTATTAATTAGCAAAAAGGTTGTCGAACTACAATGCTGGAAGGAGCCTTATTAATATGCTCGACAGCTTGACCTTCTAGGGTCGACTCAAACAAAGAAAAGGAAAGTTTACAAAAGTGCACAAAAGGAAAAAGATACAAAAGTGTATAACCAAAAAAAGGACCTATTCCTAAAATGTTCTTGACTCAAAAATGTAAAGCATCTAGATCCTACCCTGCAAAACAGAAAGAGGCATATATTCGAATTGAAACTTACCTTAACTTACCTCACGGCCAAGAAATGGAAGGTGGCCATCCTTGTGGCATGCACGCGCCTTGCTCCTAGTCTTCGACTTGGAGTAGGGTTAAAAATCTTTGGGCCTTGACCTCTCTTGCCACTAAAGCCCAAGTCTCTGATGTTCCTTGTGTTGTTGAGAAGCCTTTGGACTCTACTTTGCTCTTCTGGCCCATTGTCCTTAGCAGATCTTCCTCTAGGAGCTTGTCGACCCATAAGCTGAATTTGTGGAAGAGTGCTCTTGATCTGCTTCTTGTCATTGCTCCTTGAGGTACCACTGGTGTAGATAATTCTTCTAGGTGCATGTCCTGGAGCTGGTAGCTCATTTGGTCCGAGTCCTCGTGTGTGGAAGTGGAAATGCGCGTGTACTCGGCTGGATCGGCTGTACCGGCTGGATTGTGTGCGGTACTGGCCGGGATGCCTTCAAGACCGGCCAAGTTGATCCCGGAGTCGGCGGCATCACCAGATGGACTGGCGGTGTCATCCACGTCCCCACCAAGTGTACCGGAAGCTTGGGCCTCTCCGCCGGCGATGCTGACCGGTCTGGTCCTATAGGTCGAGGGTCCGACGGTACTGCCTGGTCCGGCAGACGTGCCAGATGGTCCTGCTGTCTCGGGCAAGCTTCCTGGTCGGCCAGTCTGGTCTCCTGGCTGGATGTACGACCTGATGTCCTCATCACTAGTGTGTTATTCGTACTTCCCTGAGGATTCGATAGCTAACTACTCGATTTGCTCTGCATTTGGAGTTGTACTCGGGATTAAAACTTAAAACCCCATCAAGCTTTTTGTGCCATTGATGGGTAAGTTAGCAATAGCCATTAGGATTTTGATTCACTTAGAGACTAGGTATTTTATTTTCTTTTTTGCTTGACTACAATTACTTGGTTTTTTCAGGTGCATGAACACAAGAAGCCACAGACACATAACCCTACAACCTAGTGGCATCGACATTCTGCACTTGGAAAGAGAAGTTGCAAGAGCAAGGAGAGAGTGATCAGATAACCTAAGGAGGGATTTGGAGATAGAACACCACGACCATAACCTGCCACAAAATGCTGAGAATGAATCTCAATGTGTTGTAGGTCAGAATCAGAATGCATGGAGAGCAAGAGTTCCAATGCACCCACAAAGGCCTCAGCGAGTGATCGAGATTTTTTATGAGCCAAACTTATATGGGTACCGAACTGGAATTCTCCCACCCTTTGTGGAGAACAACAACATTGAGGTCAAGGCAAGCTTGATCAACATGGTGCAGTGAAGCAAGTTCCACGGTATGCCAATGGAGGATCCCCTAGATCACTTGGACAAATTCGATAGGCTTTGTGGAACTATCAAAATTAATGGGATTTCAGAAGATGCTTTGAATCTAAGGTTGTTCCCAGTCTGATTTAAGATTGAGTATCAATCTCACAAGCAGTACAACCGTGACTCGTAAGGCCGATAATCTCTCTTGGCTTAAGCGGGCAAAGGAATTGAAAATAGGGGGTTTTGATCGAATTACACGATCAAAGGTGAACCAAGGGAGTTTGAATCTCTCTAACTAACCTGGCCGTGGCTTCAATAGAAAGGAAGTGAATCACACACTTAGTTTGTACAGAACAAGAACAAGGTTCAAAGACAAGGCTTTGAAGAAAATACTTTGTATTCAACTTTTTATTTCAACGGTGGTCTATATTTACAATGAGGTCATACTGAGCTTATATATTGCTCATTACAACGGTCCTAAACCTAAAAAGAGAAATGGAAATCATACATTTAAAGTATATGGTCGTTTGTCATTAATGTCTTGTTTGACAAATATGGAAAGTGTATATGCTTATATCTTGAAAGCTTAGGAGCGAATCTAAGGTGTCTAGGTACATCCGGGATGCTTTGGAAGGTCTTTAACACGTGCCCAAGTTTCAAGGAATAGAGATGTTGCAATATGAACACATTAAGTGCACTTCGGTCCATATATGGCAAGTATTGGAGAAGAGGGATTCGTCTGATCTTATGGTGACTTGTGCATGGTATATTGATTTTGGGCTTCCTTAGGGCCTTAATAATCTCTCCTGGACACCATATTTTTTTTTGCAAGTGATTAAACCAGTTAGTCATCTCACTTGCCCTAAACGGCTCCAATCGGTTCATTTGAAGGCACAGATGGACCTCCCATGTCCAATGCGTGTTTGAGCTTCTAGAAGTTCTTAGGGGAGTTCCTAGAAGTACCAAAAAGTATCGTGGTCTCCAAAGAAATGTTTGGAGACTTTCATATAAGGAAAGTTCCAAATATGGTAAGTTTCGGCAACTCCAACTTGATGAATGATGCATGACGTGATCTGATCTGGTTTGGGGTGAGCTCCATGTCACTGCATGTCCCCTGTTAGTTAGGATTAAATGCCAGGTTTGATCTTGGCTGGAAGCTTCTTGGTTATGCTTGAATTCATGAAGATACACACATGTATCCTTTTGCGCGTATTTGAATGCGTTTGTGTTCCTTGGGACGGCCGGGCCGACAACTTGGCCAGGAGTTGGGCCGATGACTACATCATACCCTCCCCCTTTAGAGGGTTTTGCCCTCAAAACATTTTTTCCTGCATATTGAGAAGGCAAGTTAGTACCTTTTATTTACTTGAGGGTTTAGGTTTATGGCCTTCATATGGTTCGGGTTTAGCCATTGTGGATCTGGTGGTTTCTCCTTAATAAGCAAGGAATCAATTACTTCTTTCCTTAGCGTTCAAGGTGTTGGATTCTCCATGGTATTCTCTTCGTTCCGAACATCGGTTTAGTGTAGGTGGTGTTTCTTATTGGTGTTTGTTGGATCTTTGTGTACCTAGACCTTTTTCAAAAATCTTTGACAACGAAAAGTGCATTATCCCTGTAGTAGAGTTTTCAACTTCAGATTCCTTTATTTCCTTAACACTTTTAGGCCTAAAATTTTCGGGTTCTACTAGCAAGGTTTTTTATTACTTGTTTTGTTGGACTTGTCTTACCAAAATGTCCTATTTCTTGACATCTATAGCATACAATGTCATCTAGTTTTAACTGGTCAGAGAACTTACCTGGTTTTTCTTTTTCGTGTAGTTCAAGCAATGGATTTGATGGTTGCTTGTGTGCTACGGCTTGAGGCTTTATCTTTGGGCTGAACCATTGGTTTAGCTACTGTGTTTCCTCATAAAGTGTTTGAAAACACTTTATTTTCTTCTGAAAGTAGACTCTTATTTTCCTAGGTTTTGTGTTTGACAGTGATGCTAAAAGCCTTCTTCTTGGTTCAGGGTTTGCATGGATCTTCACATAGTATTGTCAGCGAGCTGCTATGTCCATCAAAAAGTCATCATACATCATCTGCTTCATTTCATCCCATGTTGCCTCTGGTTCATCATATTCTAACTCTATGTAGGCGTCTTGCTCCCAAATCCTAAAGGCATCTTCGGTTAGGGTGTCTTCAGAATAGGCTGTCTTTTCTTCCTCTTGAATTTGGCTATTTTGGAACCAATCTTCCATTCCCTGTTCCCACTTTAGATAGGCATCTAGTCCTTGTTCATGGCCTGAAAATGAGATGTTTTCTGGTTCATGATTTTCTTCACCATCCAATTGTTTCTCCGAAGGCTCGGCCAGGTTGTACTCGGGACATTCTTCCTCATATTCCGCCTCATCACAATAGATTACTCCTTGTTCCTCGTGTTCTAATTCTTCTAGACTACTTTGGGAGTTAGTCTCTTCATGTCACAATCCTCCTTCATGGTTTTCTTCTTCATCATCTCCTTGCTAACTTTCTTCTTCTTCCGACCAACTTTCATGCCTCATGTCGTCTTGGTCATAATCTGGTGGTTCTGGTTCAAGTTTTTTTCCTTCTGATTCTTCTTAAAAATCAGTCTCTAAATAGTCTTCATTCCATGATTCTTCTCCATAGTCACACTCGTAAGTGCTTAGGCATTGATCATAGTCATTGTCTTGACTATAATCAGTTTGTGGTATGCTCATGGTGTCTTATTCTTCATCATAGTGCTCCATCATTAAAGTTTGTACCTTGCATGACAGGAAGAAGAAATATCAGGAAAAATCAACAAATAAAGAAACTACACTCTAGTGAATATATGATATTAACACACAAGTAGTAGCATCAAAAAAATCGATACAAGTAAATATTCTAAGGTTTTTGTTTTTGTTTTTTTGCAAACTAACTTTAAGGCAAACTAAAAGACAATATTTGTTTTGGTTTTTGATATTTTAAATTAATTTAGGACGAAATAAATAATATTCTACGAATCTTTTTTTTTTAAAACTTAACTAGCAACTAAATTCGAAAATAACAAAATAAATGATGTTTATATTTTTTTTTTCTTTCTTATGATGAAAAAAATTAAGTAAACATATAATTCAATTTTTTGAGTTTGTTTTAGATTTATATGAGAGGAAACAACAAGAATCAACAAGAAACAATGCAAATGAAGAATAAGAACAAATATTATTCTTTTGGTTTTTTGATAAGATGTAAATAAGAAAATGCAAAAAACATAAAATAAAAAAGATAAGGGTTGGATTAACACAAACTGAGATAGAAGCTTTTAGCTCTGATACCAAATGATGTAAGATTGAGTATCAATCTCACAAGCAATACGGCTGTGACTCGCAAGGCAGAGAATGTCTCTTGGCTTAAGCGGGCTAGGGAACTAAAAGGAGGGGGTTTTGATCGAATCACATGATCAAAGGTGAACCAAGAGAGCTTGAAGCTCTCAAACTAACTTGGCCATTGCTTCAATAGAAAGGAAGTGTATCACACACTTAGTTTATAAAGAACAAGAACAAGATTCAAAGACAAGGCTGTGAAGAAAATACGTTGTATTCAACTTTTTATTTCAATGGTGGTCTATCTTTACAATCAGGTCGTTCTGAGCTTATATAGTGCTCAGAACAACGGTCCTAAACCTAAAAAGAGAAAAGGAAAGTGTACATTTAAATTATATGGTTGTTGGCCATTAATGTCTTGTTTGGCAAATATGGAAAGTGTATATGCTTATATCTTGAAAGCTTAGGGGCAAATGTAAGGTGCCTAGGTATATCCTGTATGCTTTGGAAGGTCTTTAACACGTGCCCAAGTTGCAAGGAATAGAGATGTTACAATCAAAACACATTAAGTGCACTTCCGTCCATATATAGCTAGTCTTGGAGAAGAGGGATCCGCCTGATCTTATGGTGGGTGGTGCCTGGTAGATTAGTTTTCGGCTTCCTTAGGGCCTTAATAATCTCTCCTGGATGCCATGTTTTTGTTTGCAAGTGATTAAACCAGTTGGTCATATCATTTTCCATAAACGACTCCAATCGGTTCACTTGAAGGCACATATAGACCCGCCTGGTCCAAGGGGTGTTTGGGCTTCTAGAAGTTCTTAGGGGAACTCCTAAAAGTACCAAAAAGTCTCATGGTCGACAAATAAATTTTTGGAGACTTTCGTATAAGGAAAGTTTCAAATATTGTAAGTTTCGGCAACCCCAACTTGATGAAGGGTGCATGACTTGATCTGGTCTGGTTTGGGGTGAGCTGCATGTTACCTCGTATCCTCTGCTAGTCAGGATTAAAGGCCAGCTTTTTTCCTGGCTAGGTTTGAATTCATGAAGATACACACATGTCACCTCGCATACACACATGAATTCATGAAACTTCTTGGCTAGGTTTGAATTTATGAAAATACACACATATATCCTTTTGCGCGTATTTGGCCGTCTTTGTGTTCCTTGGGCCGGCCGGACCGGCAACTTGGACGGAAGTTGGGCTGATGACCACATTATACCCTCCACCTTCTGAAGGTTTTGCCCTCAAAACATTTTTTCCTGCATATAGAGAAGAAAAGTTAATACCTTGATTTACTTGAGGGTTTAGGGCATTACCTCGGTTTATGGCCCTCATATTGTTCGGGTGTAGCTATTGTGGATATGGTGGTTTCTCATTAATAA
Source organism: Pugionium cornutum (assembly GCA_018901935.1). Lineage (NCBI taxonomy): Eukaryota > Viridiplantae > Streptophyta > Magnoliopsida > Brassicales > Brassicaceae > Pugionium > Pugionium cornutum. The sequence continues at coordinate 29,605 of JAENJI010000199.1, read as the reverse complement.
GTAAGGAAGCAATTACTCCTTTCCATGGAAGCTGGTTTCTTTGCTTGGTGCTCAAAGTGTTGGATTCTCCATGGTCTTCTCGTTATTCCAAACATCGGTTTAGTGTTGTGATTTTGACACATTTTAACCATTGTTTTTCAGGTGTTTTTGAGTACTTATTGAGTATTTTTAATCTTTTATGAGTCTTTACAGGTTTTAGGTTATATCGGATGAAAAAATTTTTTTTTGGAGAAATTGAAATGTAGAACCGAGTTGAATCATCTGAAGTTTGGAATTCTTTGAAAGAAATCCCACCGTTAGATTACTGTCCAATTTTTTCACAAAATAGAAAAACGAGTTAGATATCAGTTGCAAGTGGTTTGAACTAAATCCAATGGTTTTTTTGTAAAAGTAGTCAAGTGTTGTTCCGTAGAAAAAATGGTTTTGGCCTAAATTTGGCCCAATCTGACCCCAATTTGACTTATTTCAACTTTGCAGCTATTTAAACATTTTCAGCAACTTTTAGGGCTACACTTTATTTTCTTTAGGAGTTCTTTGGCTTTTGCACTTGTAAGCACTTGGGAGAAGAAATCTTGATTCCAAACTTTACTCAGAAGATTTATAAACCCTTTTATCTTTTATTTGTTTTTAGTATAATTATAATTTTTTCATCGTTATTCATGTTTGAGTAGATCTCTAATAAGGTTTTAGGGTTTTCAAAGCGATTTCAGTAATCACTAGATAAGGATGTTGTAATTAGGGATTTTCACCTGAATCTTCATTTAGGTTGTTCTTACTGTTTAGTCTAACCTTATCAGTTAGATTATGATATTATGATTAATAAAACGCATCAAAAGTGTTGTTAGGTTTTCTAAAAAGAACCTAGATGAGCAAATTGTCTTTAATCAACGAAAGTTGATGTTAAGGCATTTGTGAACACATTAGACCTTGAACAATAAAGCGTGTTTAGGAATTTGAATTCAAATGATAGTTTAGAAGGATAAATTATTAAACATAGTAGTTTAGTGCAACAATAGTTGGTTGGCTACATAGTCATGTTCTAAGTTCTAGAAGATAACACTTAAATAATTCCCTAATATAAACCCAATTAGCGATATTGATTCCTTGTTAATTTCCCTAAACCTAGTGCTTTCATATGATAAGTTTACATCAATAGATTTTTTTGCTATTTAGATTATTTACCATAGATTTTTTTGCTATTTAGATTATTTACCATAGATTTTTTTGCTATTTAGATTATTTACCATAGATTTTTTTGCTATTTAGATTATTCACCATAGATTTTTTTTCCTTCTTAGCAAAGCTGTTATTCTAAAAATTATAATGTAACGGTTGATCCTTGTGGATTCCATCCCTAAGTACTATTGTGTTTGCCTGTGCACTTGCAACAAGTTTCTTTGCGTTAAAACCTGAGAGATCAAGTACTCCAAAGGTCCAAAAAATGATTTAGGAGGAGAGAGCGTCCTATGATCCACCACCATATAAACCAAAAATTTCTATTTCCCAAGAGTTTTATGGAGCAAATCCTCGAACAACACTAAGCTCAATAATGGGGCCACTCACAGAGTGAATGAATGACCATCCAATGATGAAAAAGTTCAAGCATGATGAGATGGAAAAGAAGGATTCTCGCGGAGGGAATGGTAATGGTGAACCATGAGTGCAGTGCAATATTCCAAAATTCTATACGAGAAAAGCTTCAAGATCCATGCAGTTTCACTCTTCCTTGTACATTAGGGCCTTTGTTCTTTGGTAAATGCTTTGTGGATTTTGGGGCTAGTGTGAGTCTAATGATTTTGGCATTTCTAAAAGACTGGAGTTAGCAAACTTCAAGAAGCCCCACATATCTTTGGTCTTAGCAGATACATCTAAGAGGTTTCCTATTGGGATGTTGGAAAACCTACCAATGAAAGTTGGCGACACCATAATTCCCACGGATTTTGTTGTGCTCGAGATGGATGAGGAGCCAACCAATCCAATAATATTGGAAAGACCATTTTTAGCTATTGCAGGAGCTGTTATCGATGTGAAGAAATGTACGATTAACCTCAACTTGGGGAACCTCTACTCTCAACTTCAATACATGGGCACAAGCAAGAAATCTACCATCAAAAGCAAGGTATTCTCTATAGAAACCTATGGATATTGGGAGAATATGAACAGAGAAGCAATGGTGTTCACCAAATATGAAGGTATCGTGGAGGAAAGAAGACGCTAGCAATAGTAAGTATAGTGAGAATCACAATTTGTGTGAGCTCGAAGTAGAAAAATCAGAGCTAAAGTCACGACCAAGTGATCTACACCTCAAGCTCAAAATGTCAAGGTACAAATAAGAGAAGGAAAAAGGAGGTAAGACAAAGGAAGTATCCCTGCCAGGTTAGCGATCAGCCCATTGGCTAATGCTATTGGCCGATCAGATGGGGAGGAAACAGCCAAGCTTCTGGAACTTGTGCGATGGGCTGGTTGGCTGATCTCGATGGTCGATGGCACAATAGTGGGAACTCTGGCAACCTCCTAGAAGCTGTGTGGTCATCCGGTTGGCCGATCCGATTGGCCGATCACCCTGGCCGAACAACCTAGGCGATTGCACACCCAAGAATGTGCACTCCACTCTGCTTGACCCATTCCTGAAAAGGTACCAATCACTTGAAATTGCATTTCTTTTCATGCTTTTTCTTTGCTTTATTTTCATCTCTCTTGTTTTTATTTTTTCACCCATGCGCCTAGTGTTTAGAAACTTTACTAAGGCCAAGTGAAGTACATTCCTAGTAATCTCTACCCCTTAAGGCAATTTTTATTCTTTGTACATGTAAATCCTTTTCCTCAAAACCTTAAGAATATAAGCACTTAGGAAAGTTTTCAATTAAGAATAATAGTTTCTGGGTACTTCTAACTCTTATGTCTCTATCCTCTATTTTTTAAACATTTAGCTCTTTTTTTCTTAAACACTAAGATGATCATAAATTTAAACACTTAGATCTATATTCATTTTCAAACCAATTCCCATTCTTTTTCTTATTTATTCCTTTTCATTTCATCAAATTTGTACATTTCCTACACTCTCCACTTAAAAACAAGCCCAAGTTATAACCAAACTTCCCCAACTCAAGAATCCTAACCTATGAAATCTGACCCTTGTTGTTCTCAAAATTTAACATGTTTTGCAAAGTTAGCATTCGAAAAATATCTCACAAGTTTTGAACACGCAAGTAAGGTTGCCTTGAAAGTAATGCCTTAGTTGGCGAAGTGGTAAACCATTGCAAAAATGGAAAATTAGCCACCCTAGTCAACAAGAGAATGGAGAAATGTGTTAAGCTGGCCCAAATGTGTATACAGTACACATAAAAAAACTATTTTCAATGTGTATGAAAGATGATTAAGATCAAGTTAAGGTTCAAGTTACATTGAATTTAGGGTCAAATCAAGCACACTTCGAAATAGGAGAAAACTATCAATCTAGTTGCAACAAAATGTCAAATTCTCAAATTTTTATGGCGGTTCAAACATCATACACTCCTACAAAGAGCTTGAGTATAGGCTATAGCTTATAATCATTGATCCGTATGTAAGTGCAAATGTAACATATATGCTCTAGACCCAATCCTAAACACATGAAATGCAAGTGCAAATACATGGAATCTTTTGAATTGTTTTTCAATTTTTGATTTTTTGTGTGTTTTTCTAATAAATAGTTATATGTTCAATGAAAATGATGTAAATGAGAATGTTAGTGTCATCTCTCCCATTCTTATCTCTCATCGTCTTGGTAAGAAAATAAATACGAAAGAGTGGTCAACAACCGAAGACGTATAAGAAATAAAATGAAAATGCACAATTTATATTTGTGAGTGATCAATACCTTTTTATTGGTGAAAGGGATTGTGGGGAATAATGTGCACACTCCTTGGCATGCAATAAGCTGTTCTAGGAAATTCTTCAATATTTCAGTTTCTCTCGCGATCGGCTGGTGGCATCGGCCAATCTTTTGAATTGTTTTTCAATTTTTGATTTTTTGTGTGTTTTTCTAATAAATAGTTATATGTTCAATGAAAATGATGTAAATGAGAATGTTAGTGTCATCTCTCCCATTCTTATTTCTCATCATCTTGGTAAGAAAATAAATACGAAAGAGTGGTCAATAACCGAAGACGTATAAGAAATAAAATGAAAATGCACAATTTATATTTGTGAGTGATCAATACCTTTTTATTGGTGAAAGGGATTGTGGGGAATAATGTGCACACTCCTTGGCATGCAATAAGCTGTTATAGGAAATTCTTCAATATTTCAGTTTCTCTCGCGATCGGCTGGTGGCATCAGCCAATCTTTTGAATTGTTTTTCAATTTTTGATTTTTTGTGTGTTTTTCTAATAAATAGTTATATGTTCAATGAAAATGATGTAAATGAGAATGTTAGTGTCATCTCTCCCATTCTTATCTCTCATCTTCTTGGTAAGAAAATAAATACGAAAGAGTGGTCAATAACCGAAGACGTATAAGAAATAAAATGAAAATGCACAATTTATATTTGTGAGTGATCAATACTTTTTTATTGGTGAAAGGGATTGTGGGGAATAATGTGCACACTCCTTGGCATGCAATAAGCTGTTCTAGGAAATTCTTCAATATTTAAGTGGAAATCTCAAATGATAATATGTTCGGTCTGAGTGGTCAATCAATGCACCAATACCTTTTATTGGTGAAAGGGATTGTGGGGAATAATGTGTACACTCCTTGGCATGCAATAAGCTGTTCTAGGAAATTCTTCAATATTTCAGTTTTCTCGCGATCGAATCCAATTGATCATTCCTTAGCTTCTTTTTTTCCATCCGTTTATACCTTGACCATCCGTTTCATAATGGTGCTGCCTTGACACTTTTTAGGTCCTTGCCCATAATGATTCCAACTCATGAATAACTCTTACATAGTGTTGTTTCAAGGTATCCGCAAATTCTAATGAGAATAGCTGGTCTCAAAGTCAATCACAATAAAATCCGAGGGGTAATAGAGTTGCAACCTTCAAAGGTAGGTATTCCAAGATCCCAATAGAAAATATTTTAGACCTATCAATCAAGACCAAAAAGATGTGAGCCTTATTGAAGTTTGTTAAACCTAGTATTTTTTAGACCGTCAAAGGTGTTAAACTCACATTGGCTCCAAAATCAGCCAAACATTTACCAAAAGATGAAAGGTCCCAAGGTACAAGGAACAATGAAACTTTCCAAATTTAGAAGCATCTTTGGTGGGGAGTTTTGGAGCACGGCAAAACACTCATGGTTGATCAGCATCATCTGTTCTTCAAGAAGCCTCTCCTTTGCTATCACAACCTCATGAACGTTTTTTTAATAAATGGATTGATCATTCACCCAGCCTAAATGAATGTCACCAGGATTGAGCTTATTAAGTTCTTGTACTTCTTGAACTCCTTCTCAAAGATTTGCTTCTTGAATCTTTCTGGAAATGGAAGTATTGGTTCATATGGTGGTGGGTCAAATGGTGCTCTCTCCTCCACAATCAGTTCTTGAACTTTTCATATTTCACCAAAATAGGAGCAGAATTCTTGCCATTTGTTTTCTTTGAAAGCTCACCTTTGATTTCTTTCTCCTCTGGCTCGATTTCCTCTGCTTGCTCCCTAAATAGGAGTTCCTTTTCACTCCTTGGATGATGGCTTGACAATACTGTGGTGGGTTAATTTCAGTTTTCCCCGTAGTTTTCTCTTGGGTGCCGATGAAGTAGAAGCCATTTGTTCTGCTTGGTTATCCAATGATTTTAAGGGAAATGAAAGATGTTCATACTTGGCACTGAATTCTCCAAAAGGTCCATCAACCTTGATGTTAATATCAGCCATTTTCTGGTTCAATTTAATGGCTTCATTTTCTTATCCTTCTAATATTTTTGTCTCATCATTTTAAGCCGATTTTGGTGCTGGAGAAGCATGAAGTTAAACGGGATGTGATTTTGGTTGTATTCCATTTTTGGTTGAAACTCCAGAGGCTGAAACTTAGATCTCGTTACATACTCGTGCTGAAATCTTTGACCTTGAGGCTATAAGGAGGGTAGGCTTGATCTTGTGGCTTGTAAGTAGGGTAGGATTGACCTTTTGGGTTCTTCACATTAGTGCTGCGGTAGGAGAAGTTAGGGTGACTGCTAAATTTTGAGTGTTACCCATTTTGGTTACGAAATTGACCTCCAATGTAGTTTATATCCTTTTTCCCCTTGGACTTGAGCTCTTTTTTTGGGTACCCATGATGCCCATCAAATTCTCCAACAAAATTGATTGCTCATAGGGAAACTTGTAGAACCCTAACCACTTTCTCATTGAGCACTTCCATTTCCCTCCTAATCTCATCCTCATAATTTCTGCTTCCCTACGAAGATCGATTATAATGCTCTCCATAATTTCCATCACTCTGCGCCAAATTCTCAACTAGAATCATCCCACCTTCAGCTTCTTGCGCAACAAAATTCTCAGTGCTAGCGGTATCTAAAAGTATGCAAATCCTTAGGAGTACTCCTCCGTATAGAGTGCATAGGAGTCACTCTTTATAAAACCCGTGGTGAGGGCATTGTGCTGTGTATCCTTTGAATCATTCCCTTGTCTCACAATAGATATCATTACCATGTTGTACAAATCTTGATATGTCATTTCTTAACCTATTAGTCCTTGAAGTTGAGCAAAACATAGCCATGAAAACTTTGTTGCATTCATCCCATGAGAAGATGGCATATTGTGGCAAGTTCTATTCCCATTTTTGAGCATTGTCACTGAGAGTAAATGGGAACAAACGCAACTTAAAAGCATCTTCTGAAACCACATTAATCATAACGGTCCCAAAAAACCTATCAAATTGATCCAACTAGTCAAGAGGATCCTCCATAGGCAAGCTGTGCAGCTTGCTCCCTAGAACCATGTTTGTCAAACTCGCCTTGTTGTTTTCCATAGATGGTGGGCGAATCCAGTTTGGTTCCAGTAGATATTTGGCTCATCAAAACTTCCAATGACCCTAGGGACCTTTGAGGATGTATCGGAGTTCTTTCTCCACATGCATTTTTACTTTCCATGCCCATTTATTGGACTTCATTTTCACCATCTTGAGGAAGGTTTTGTTCATGGTGTTTCATTTCCTAACGCCACCTTAGATGATTCAAGCGTTCTCTTTTAACTCTTCCAGCTTCTCTTTCTAACTATAGAATGTCAACTTTAGTTGGTTGAGAGTTCACTTGTCTGTGGCTTCTCATGCTCATGCACATTCAAAACTTAAAAAAACGTAGTTAGAAATCAAAGAAAAAGTATACAATTAGTCTCTAAGTGAATCAAAATTTTAGTGGCGACCTTTTTTCCGGGCAATGGTGCCAAAAACATGTTGGGAGATAAGTTTTATTCCAAATACAACTCCAAATGCAGAATAATCGAATTAGCTATTCGTGGTATCAAATTCACAAGGAAGAAAGAATATTGCAATAAGAATACAAAAAAACACAAAGCTAAGTAAATTTGAGTTGTGATTTTTGTATTGCTTTCTAATTAACGAAATGAGAAATAAACATGAAACTAGAAGATAAGATTAGTTCCAAAATTAAGACATATGAAGGATGGGTAGGGAAATGGACTTGGGATGATTATCCACTAACTAGCGATGTTTACATGCTCAATCAAATGCATTACTAATACATATAACACTTTCTAATAGATTAATCTACTATCGTGATAACAGCTTATTTACTAACAGTTGTATTAATCAAATCTTCTATAGCATAATCTGTTGACTAGTAATCATTGAGTTTATTTCACTATACTAATTACCTTAATCATCAATTATTATTAGTAAAGATGTGAAAACCATGATTAGGCTTCACCTACACATTTTGTTGAACACCTATTGGGCAAAAATATCATAACTCTAAGAATTGATTAGATATGTCAATCTTAGTATTAATCACATCCTAATCGTGAGAAATTATAATCTATTGGCCTCAACCATCATTAATCAACATCCAATCCCCATAATCTATCTTATACACAATCCATATAGAGAACTATTTATGCATGACAATACCATAAATAGTACAAATAAATATTAAAAGCAAAACATAAATAACGAGAAAGAATAGAAAGGAATTCTTCACTAGAATTATAAACATATATTGAGAATTCCAAAACAAGCATGAACCTTTTATTAGCGAAATGAGGAAAAGTAAAAAAGACTTGGTTTTTAAAGTTAAAAAACCTTATGCAGATTATTAAAAGTGATAATTGGTGAAATAACAAAGAACAGTACCTTAAATAGCAAAATAACATTTCCAGATTTTGTCTACTGTTCATTTTACATAAATCCGATTTTGCCCCTAATTCTACCCTCATTGCAACTGACACATAACTGACACCACTCATAGGGGTGTCAGTTTTTGTTTTTATGTCAAATCGATGCAGTTTACGTCATCCATATATAATTTTTGGAGAGAGAAGTTTCCACACTTTCTCTTTCTTCCCAATCGTCCCTCTCTTTCCTCTCCTTTCCTCTATCCGAAATTAAAAAAACCTCTGTTTTCTTCTGGTAGATCTCTCCGAAATTCATGGCGACCGGTGCTAACAAAGGAATACATGTAAGTTTATCATCCATTTTTGTTTATACACATGCACGGCAGTGTATTATCTACATATTTGAAGTTATATGCAACTTTTGTGTTTAGAGTAGTTTTATTTTTGCAATTTTTTATATGGGTTCACTGATTTATAGTAGTTATATGCGATTTTTATCTTTACGGTGTTTTTTTTGAAGATTTGTTACTGTTATGGTTGGATTATCGGTCATTTTTTGTTTTCCGGTGGAGAAATAGTTTATTTACATTTAGTAATTTGGGTTTGGTTCACCGCTTTGTCATCGAATGTAAATTTGATCTACCATTTTTTTTAAGTTTTCGTAATGTCGTTTTGCTTTTTCCATTACGGGTTGCTATGAAATCAGGATTTAATATGTTTGTGGGATACCATGTAAAGTTTTTTTTGTTTTGAAATTGCCCCAGTTTCCAACACCTTTGAGAAATTCTTTACCATTTTATTAGTTTTTTGTTCTTTTGTTTTTAATATAATCCTCTGATGAAATCGGTCTTCGATGTATATTTTTTCGATTTTCTAGACATATCACCACGTTGTTAAAGTCTTTAGATTTCAATTAATATACCATTCTCCATAGTTTTTTATGAAATTGACCTTCATATGCTGCGATGTATGTTGTCGTTTTCAGAACATTCTTTACACTCGTGTCTCCTGGTTTCAACCATTTCCCTGTATATATTGGCCCAACTACTATTGGTTTATATTATATTCATGGCTTAACTCTAAGTCTTACATGATAACTTTTATGTTACATGTAAATCGATTTTCGATGTATAACTATTTTCATTTTTTAGACATATTACCACGTTGTTAATCTCTATGGATTTTGATTAATATAACCTTTCAATAGTGTTTTAAATAAAAAATTGACCTTCATATGATGTGACGTACGTTGTCGTTTTCAAAACATTCTTTACACTCGTGTATTTCGATTTCAAACTGTTCCCTGTTTATTGCCCACCTTCTATTGATTTATGTGATATTCTTGGGTTAACTCTAAGTCTTCCACCATAACTTTTATTGATACATGTCTATTACAAATATTTTCAGATAATTATTTTTGTTATGGTGTAACGCTAACCATTACATAATATTTATATTTCAGGAAACTAATCATAACTTTCTGCCCAGATTGTTTGCGATAGGAGAAGAACCAGAAGCCGAAAGAGTTAATGTGTACCATACCTCTTGTAGGATTAAAAAAATTCTCAGTTCACTCGACAACGATGAATGTGAAAGAAATCAGAAATTCAATTCTTGAAAAATTTATTTCCATATGTGAAAAAGCTGATTTATTCTTGTAGATTAGGCCATTTATGCTTACAACACAACTCCAAATCAAGAAGAAGCATGAAATGTAGTTTCTATTTGCTGGAAAATCCATTAGGTACTCTCTACGAGAGTTTGCTACTTTAACTGGTTTACCTTGTGGTAGATATTCGGTAAAGGAGAAGAAGTCTACCAAGAGGAAGATGACTGGTGACACGCAGCCGTACTCGTATTCTATTTTTCCCAACACTGAGACTATTATAGTTGAACATGTTACCTCGATGTTGAAGAAGAAAATTGTTGAAGATAGTGAAATAAGACTGAAACTTTCTTATCTCCCTATTGTTGCCTGTGTTCTTGTTCCTACATCACACATCCCTAAGCTCTCAAAATCTCATGTGGAACTTGCTCATGACATGTCAACCTTTTTTGACTATCCATGGGGTCGTCTTATGTTTGATATGAATATGTCTAGCATCAAAGACAATGATCCCATTGCTTTGTCACATCCTTCTTTATCTGTTAAAGATTTTTTCAACCACTCTAATTTGTCTTAGCTGCTGCTATGCCTGCTCTCACCGATACCCCAATATCTGCCCTAAAGGATTCGGATTCTGACTTTGATTCAGAGGAGGAATCTAATGAGGCTACAAACCTCCCTGTAATTAGCCTTGGATACATAACAAGCTTGGATAGCAAATGTCAGGTATCATCATGATAACTATTTCCGTTTCATTTAAATTAAGTGATAATTAAATATACTACGATCTAATATGGAAAATATAATATAATAATGTTTATTATCCTCCAACCCAATTTTTATTGTTTACGTAATAATTTAAACTATTTCAACTAGTCCATGTAGGTGAAGGTTCGTTCGATAATCGATCAAGAGGATGATTTTGAAATTGATGACGAAGAAATGGAGTGGTCTGATGAGGAAAAGGATGAGAGAGTTAATGAGATGGTTAGCTTAATTTATGATGATTTTGAGTTTCCGAATGATATGTATTATGGTGGGATTACTGCTCTTGATCTTGTTGCCCTGAGAGAGGAGAAATTGAAGAAAAAAAGCCAGAAGCAGAAAGATACAGATAGAGCATCGAATGTGGGAGCATCGTCAATTAGTTTTCAAGCTATTTCTAACCAAACTGTATCAAGGGTTGTTGTTAAGACAAAAGAAATATTGACGGCGATGCAGGAGACATTGATGGCTTCCTTGGATAGTAGGATTAATGTAATGTAGAATTCTATACTTTTTGGAATTTCTGAGTTTTTGCACTCATATGCTGGTAATCGTTCTCCTCAATGATCAAACTATGGGAATGGTAGTCAAGTTGGATCAGACCATGGCGTTGCAATGGAGGAAACCAGTGGCACGGATGCAACACACAGCAATGATATTGTAATTAATAGCATTCCAATTCTTGCACTAAGGTAATTATTGTTTAACAATATTTTCATGTATCTTATACATGGACTAGAAATAAATGTGCATGCACTTCTGCAATAGCGCCTTCCGGGCCAAGGAATGATGTCTCTGGACACATGGATGAGGTATGTAATATGCCGTAAGATTACGTTAGTGCAGGAATAGTTTATATGTAATGGCTTACATGTAACTCTTTTTGTCCATCAAAAACTATTTAATTGTCATGCTAATTGTGCTAATAACGTATAATTCAGCAGTTAACAACAAATTTCAATCTTGCAGTAGGAGACTTATTGTTTATCAATCTGATTCATATATGTTATGGAGGGAGTAGACATGAATGTGCAATGCACTTCTTCAGCAGCGCCTTCCGAGCCAACGAATGATGTCGCTGGACCCGTGGATGAGGTATGCAATATGACGTGAGATTAAGCTAGTGCATCAATAGTTTATATGTAATAGTTATGTGTAACTCTTTTTTTCATCGAAATCAATATAATGGACATGCTAATTATATCGTATAATTTAGGAGCTAGCAACTAATTTGAACTGTGATACTATTCCGAGTAGCACTATTCCTGGTAGCCCCAATGTTATTCTTGTAACGGCTGATGCTGGTGATGCCTGTGTAGAGGTTTGTTTTTTCCTGATTAAATTTCTTCTATATGTTGTTGTGTTATTACTTTATTTATTAATAATACAATCTATTTATTATACGTTAATATTTAGATTATAATATTTTTGCAGGAAAACATGCACACTAATGGTGGCAATCCAAATGCTGAATCTTCTACTCCTGTTACTCATAAGAGTAAGAAGCCTAGAACTAGTGACTTAAGCACACAGAATGAGCTAGTTTCCGTTAATACATCTCCCATTAATCAAGTCAAATATCAATTCGGAGTAGATGAAGCCGTAAACTACAGTAAGGAGTTTGGGACACTCTACGCAAACATGGCATCTCTATGGTAAATACCATATAATCTTAGTACATTTATATTTTTAGTCTTTGATTTGCATCTAATTTTAACATTACTTATAGTGTGATTACCCTACCTAATGGTGCATCTCTATCCAACATGGATATCTCTGCAATTGCTAAAAGAATGTCCATCATGGATTCAAAGGTATTTGATACTGATTTATTTTATTTTATATTTATTGTTAATGTATTATTTAACAGTACAATTTTGTGCTTAACAGATAATTGATGCGCTTATGCTGTACACGTGTATAACGTACGATAACTTCAAAATTGCACATCCGCGATTTGATTATGGATTTTATGACAGTGAGTTTGTTGTCAGTATTTCATCTCACTACACCAAATTCTAAAAGGTTGCAAACAAAGATAAAGAGAAGTTTAAATTCCAAGGCACTCTACTCAAAAATTTGGCGAAGCAAATGCTACCGCCAACCAACCAAGGCGCCTTTATTTCCCATTCAACTTCGACATGCAGCAATGGGTAGGTATATGTGTTAATATGTCTGATGCCATTTTCCATGTCACTACAAGAAACTGCCAAAATGCCACTATATTTTGTGACTACATATGTGGTCGCAAAATTAGCGACTACATTTGCCACTGTTTTGCAACTAATTTGTGACTACGGAGTAATAGTCACTAATTGGTGGCAAAATTGTGACTAAAAATGATAGTCGCATATTGGTCGCAATACGCAACCATTTTGCGACTATATGCGACTAATTTGTGACTGGTGGTGGCAGTCGCTAATCCGTCGCAAAGTAGCGAATGCTTAGCGACTGCATGTGGAAGAATCACATGTTGGGCGCATATTGGTCGCAAAATATGCGACCAATTTGCGACCACCGTGGGAGTGGCTCTTCAGTCACAAAATGGTGGCAAAGTGACAACATAAAAAATGTGTGCGTGTAGGTATATCGACTTTTAAGCAACTACATTGGTGTGGTCGCAAACTCATAGCAAAGTAGTGGTAAAGTAGTGGCAAAATCTTATATATATGCCCCATCCCATTCTCTCATTTGTAGAATTGAAAGGAAAAAATATTCAAACGTGTGGAGAAATTATAATAATTCGAGAGATTGGTTGTACAAAAGGATTGATAATCAAACAAGAAATACATCGGCGGAATTTGCACAAGGCATGGAGCAGTTCATGAATTTTGCAAGTAGTCAACTAATAGCTCAATGTAGCGGAGATAAGTTTTTTTGTTCTTGTATTAATTGCAAAAACAATAAATTTATTCTGAGATGGAAAATATGGAATCATCTATATAGTCGAGGATTTATGCAAAATTATTATATTTGGTATAAACATGGAGAAGAGCTGAATGTTCAGTTATGGACGAGTAGTCAGGGTGATGTCCAAAGAAATCAGGGAGGTACATGAGGTACTGCTGAAGAAATAGTTGGTACATCTGGTAATAGATATGTTGAAATGGTGATGGATGCATTTCGTGATAGTACGACTGATGAGTACTATAATCAGAACAAGGAATAATATAATAATGTAGAAGAACCAAATTTCGAAGCAAAAGTTTTTTACAACATGTTAGAAGCTACGAAAAATCCATTGTATGATGGTTTTCATGAAGGGCACTCACAATTATCTTTAGGTTCTCGATTCATGAACATTAAGTTTGATTTTAATCTACCAAAAAAATGCATTGATTCTTGGGCGGAACTGTTTACAGAATATTTTGCCCGAGGAGAATCAGGCAATGGGTTCATATTATGAAATCAAAAAACTAATGCGAAATTTAGGGCTCCCGTTTTATATAACTAACTTGTGTGTTCATAATTGTATGATCTTTCAGAAAGAAGATAAGAAATGGGGAAAAGTCAAACTTTACGATTCCCCTTGATATAAGCCAAGCGAGGGGAGGACGAGAATACCTTTCAGTCGTATGTGGTATTTACCTATAGGCGACAGACTTAAGAGAATGTATCAAAGCGAGAAAACCACAGAGGCAATGAGGTGGCATGCAGAGCATGAAGCATAAGACGGAGAGATGAGTCATCCATCTGAACCTGCGGAGTGGAAAAATTTTCAATATCTACATCCAATATTTACTACTGAATCTTGAAACGTTTATCTTGGCTTATGTACTGATGGGTTCAATACATTTGGGATGTCTCGAAATCATTCATTATGGCTGGTGATTATCACTCCATATAACTTGCCACCAGATATGTGTATGAAGAAAGAGTACTTGTTTCTAACAATTTTGAATTCGGGGCCAAATCATCCGCGCGCTAGTGTGGATATATTCCTTTGACCTTTGATTGATGAGCTAAAAGATTTATGGTCTACGGGAGTTGATGCATATGATGTATCATTGAATCAAAATTTCAATCTAAAAGTCGTGTTACTGTGGAAGATAAGCGATTTTCCACCTTATGGAATGTTGTTAGGATGGACAATGCATGATAAATTGTCTTGTCCAATTTGTATGGATGATACGAAGGCATTTCAATTTCCAAATGGTAGAAAGACGTGTTGGTTTGATTGTCAATGAAGGTTTCTTCCTAAGGATCATCCAGTACGGAAAAATAAAACAATTTTTTTAAAGGGGAAGCATGCTTTAAATGACTATCCTCCACAATCATTGACAGGCGAACAAGTTTTATAAGAGCGAATAAAAACTATCAATCCTCTAAGAAAATATGACTGTGGAGGAAACGGTCATGAAAGTAAATAAAAAGGTTATGGAAGCTGGCATAACTGGCACAAAAAGCATATTTTGGGAGTTGTCTTACTGGACGGATCTTAACCTTCGACATAATCTTGATGTGATGCATATAGAGAAGAATTTCTTCGATAACATCATTAATACTGTTTTGAATGTCAAGGATAAATCAAAAGATACAATTAAGTCAAGGTTGGATATTGCAAAATTTTACTCTCGAAAAGAATTACATGTGGATGGTCAGGGTAATGCTCTATTCCCTATATTTTGATTGACACAAAAAGCCAAAGAACGCTTATTGGAATGTATTGGGAT
Organism: Pugionium cornutum; assembly: GCA_018901935.1. Taxonomy (NCBI): domain Eukaryota; kingdom Viridiplantae; phylum Streptophyta; class Magnoliopsida; order Brassicales; family Brassicaceae; genus Pugionium; species Pugionium cornutum. The sequence continues at coordinate 14,301 of JAENJI010000199.1, read as the reverse complement.
GACGTCTATGCGGTAGATTTAGCAAATTGTGTGAATATGGATGGACTAAAGTTCTTGGGCATGAAAAACCATGACTACCATGTTTTTATGGAAAAGCTTCTCCCTTTTTTATTTGCAGAAATTTTACACGAAACGTTCATCTAGCATTATCAGGTATATACTATGAAACATATTTTATATTTTAAGTACTTAAAATAATAATAATTGCATGTACTAATTAATACTAGATTGTAATGTAGGGATTGGAGGATTTTTCCGAGATATGTGCTCCAGATAATTGCAACAAAGCCGTGTCTGAATTCTGAAGGAAAACATAGTCATAATTTTGTGTAATTTGGAGAAGATCTTTCCACTTGCATTTTTCGATGTTATGGAATACCTACCTATTCATTTGCCATACGAATTTGAATTGGGTGGACCTGTGCATTATAGGTGGATGTATCTATTTGAAAGGTTTATTAAAAAAACTGAAAAGTAAGGCGAATAACAAACGATATGCTGCAAGGTCGATTGTTGAAACATATGTGAATGATGAGATATCTTACTTCTCCGAGCATTACTTTGCTGCCTACATACGCAACAAAAATAGGTACCATAAATTGTTGTGTTTATTAATTAATTATTTTATTTTAATGGGTAATTAATTAATTTTTTGTGCTGAATATCGTGTATAATATATATATACAGGTCTACAAGATTCGATGAAAGTGACGTTCCTGTATATCCGGATCCCAGAGTGCCGAATATATTTACTCAAATGGGTCATCCAAGTGGTAAATATAAAGAAATATGGCTCTCCGAAAAAAATACAAATATGCACATGCATATGTTTTACGGAATTGTGAATATTTTTGGCCACTAGAGAGCTAAATACTGTGAAAATAATTTCATTTATTTCATTACAATTTCATTGTAATATAAATTGGTTTTTAATATTTAATTTTGTAGCATATTTGAAGATCACATTCGTTGTACATATCCATATCTTTCGAGATATGACATTTCATCGAAAAAACAGGAAGAGTTCCACATATGGGTTCGAGATTATGTATGTTTAATTAATTTACATGTATATATAAATCTATTATATTAATTTTTTCAAACACTAAATACTTTATATATATATATATATATATATATATATGATCATAGGTCAATGCATGGACTTTAACAAATCCACACGCCTTTCCGATATGGACTCAAGAATTAGTTCAAGTGCCGATGAATAAAGCGTCAACTTGGCCGATCTATTTTATAAGAGGTTATATGTTCCACACAAAGAAACATGGACATAGGAGAAAGACATGTAACTACGGCATTTGTATCAAGGGAGACAATTACTCTGATGCATCTAATGAAGCTGATTTCTATGGGATTTTAATATATATCATTCAACTTGAATATGTTAAACTCCTAAATTTGAATATCACGCTTTTTAAATGGGAGTTGTACAATCCTACGCTTTCAAAAGGAACTCGGAAGTTGGAAGGCACCGTTGATGTCTTATCATCAGGGAAATAATACAAATACGAACCATTTATTCTAGGTACGTACGTAAATAATTAACTATAAATATATGTTAATTTATATATATTACACACGTAAAATTCTATAAATTAATTTTGTTATATATATATATATATATATAACTAATTTACATTTCATTAATTATGATGTACCAGCCTTTCAAGCAGATCAAGTTTGTTATATTCTCTATCGTCACACCAAATCATCATCAAAACAAACATTGCTTAGTGTTGTGATAATCCCAGATCTAACATTTTGAGGGAATACAAAAACAAAGACGAGAATATCTTTTTGCAACAAGAAAATGATGAATAGGTAATGGCTGTTGAAGAGACAAAAGTGGATCGTTTGGCTGATAGAGTTAATCATACCCAAAAAATTTATTTTGCTGTCAGAAATGCCGAACTAAAATATGAATTTCATTGTAATATTTCATCTTCAGATGATGATGAAAACGAAGAGATTTAATTAATATATTTGACTTTTTATGTATTTTTGACATTTGATCCTTATATATTTTTGTAAAATGTTGTTGTTTGTAATTGAAGTTTTTTCTACAACTCGTAATCATGTTATCAGTTTCATATAATTCATAGTATTCACAAAAATATATAATTTAGGTTTCAGGGCATTAATTGTTACTATTTTGCCACCTTATTGCGACTACATTGTGAATATGGTGGTAAATTGGTCACAAAAATTACCCATGGTCGCAAATCAGTCGCACATTTGCGACTAATTTGTGACCATGGGATCAAAATGTCTACTGTGGTCGCAAATGGGTCGCAAAATAGCGACCACTTTGCGACTACATGGGATAAATTTACATTTTCCCTATGTATTTTTCACATTTACAACTTATTTTTGCATTTCTGGGTAACTACTAAGCATTATAGGTGGCCAAATATAAACAAAATCATATTTGTGTTTATGTAAATGTTAGAAACATTTGAACTGTATATAAGATGTATAAGGTTAAGGAAATGTGTTAAGTGTTTTAGGTAAATGATATGTAAATTTGTAAAATGTTGTTGTTTACTTAGTAATTGAAGTTTGTACAACTCGTAATGATGTAATCAATCTTATGTAATTCATAGTATTCAACAAAATCATATAATTTAGGGTTAGAGTATTAATTGTGACTATTTGTCACCATATTGCCACTACATTGGAAATGTGGTGGCAAATTGGTCACAAAAATTAATCGTGATCGCAAATCAGTCTCACATTTGCGACTAATTTGCAACCAAAGTTTCAAAATTTCTACTACGGTCGCAAATTAGTCGCAAAATAGCGACTACTTTACGACTACATGGAGTAAATTTATATTTTCCCTATGTAGTTTTCACATTTACAACTTATTTTTGTATTTCTAGGTAAGTACTAAGCATTATAGGTGGCCAAATATAAACAAAATCATATTTGTGTTGATATAAATGTTAGAAATATTTGAAGTGTATATTAGAGGTATAAGGTTAAAGAAATGTGTTAACTGTTTTATGGAATTGATATGTAAATTTAGTAAATTTGGTAATTGTTGTTGTTTACATAGTAATGATGTTATCAATTTTATATACTTCAATATATTCAACAAAATCATATAATTTAGTGTTTAGGGTATTTATTGTGACTACTTTGCCATCACATTGCCACTATATTGGGAATGTGGTGGCAAATTGGACACAAAAATTACCCGTGGTTGCAAATCAGTCGCAAATATACGATTGATTTGCGATCACATATAAAATACAAATTAATGTCAATATATTAAACCAAAGTCGCACATCAGTCGCAAAATTGCGACTGATTTGCGACCATCCCGTAAAATGGGGGGGGGAGATGAAAATTCTCGAAAATTTTCAACTCCCACCGAATTTACAGGTGGTTGCAAATCAGTCACAAATTTGAGACTGAATTGCGACCACCAGTGCATTTGGTGGAAATCGAAAATTCTCGAAATTTTCGATTCCCACCAATGCATTCGGTGGAACCAAAAAATCTTGAAATTGTGATTCCCACCAAATTAATTGGTGGTCGCAAATCAGTTTCGAGACTTTTTGATTCCCACCAAATTAATTGGTGGCCGCAAATTTGCGACTGATTTACGATCACGTATTTAATTTTCCTTTTTGCCACTGATTTGCGACCACACATGTTACCACATTTTCCCTCATTCTCACACTTCAAACTTTCCTAACTTTCTAAACTCCTATGAAAAAAACACTAATCCGAATTCCAACACTTCAAACCCAATGGCAAGTAGCGATAGATCGATAAGAGGTCGTGGAAGATGACAAATCCCATCGTCTTCTGGCCGTGGTAACTCTTTGGCTTCCTCGAACCTCTCACCTGCTGTTTTTAGAGGGGTATCCCGCCTACCACCTCAGTACACGTTCACCCCTCATACAGTTCCTGAAACCAAACCATCTACTCGGTTTCAGGAATTGGAGGAGCATGAAGAGGAAGATGTTCCACCATCTGAAACGGAAACGTGGGAGCAAACTATCACGTTAGATAGTTTGTCATAAACCCCAAGGAGGGACCAATACCTTACAGTGTTGTCTTCAGTGCCGGCACCAAACATGACTTGGTAAGAGTCATAAAATATTTTTATTTTTATTTATGTAATTAAAATTAATTATTTAAAATTTATTAAAGTTTATTTGAAATTTAAAAACTTTAATATATTAAAAAATGTTAGGTTTCACTGGGACAAAGTGGCAATAACCGGTCAAATTTCAAAAATTTTGAAAAATAAATTTGACGGCTCCTACTACAGTTGGACGATCATACCAGCTAAACGCCAAGAAAAATACGTCATCGAATTAAATGAAAAATTTAAAATTTTTTATCTAATAAAATTTAATAATTATTAAAAGTAATTATATATTTTAAAATTCGAAGCAATCGTACACATGGGATCCTATGATCACCTTGGTGGTACGGAGGAGTTTGACTCCGTCAGTGTAATATGGATGAAAGGGAAGGTGAGCATGGTTCATACAACTGGCAAACATACCAGGTAGATTTCTCTGAGTCTGTACAAAACCATGACAAACTATTGAGAAACAGAAACGTCAAATGAGAAAATAAACAAATCCTCCAATAACCGCAACTACTCTCGCGATGGCCTTGGTCCGCACAAGCATTTGTCGGGCCAAAAATCCTATATCCAGATCCAAGAGGAAATGGTAAGTACTTTAAAATACTTAAATTAAAATTAAAATTTAATTTTTATTTATTATTAATTTATTTCAATATATATTTAGAAAAATAATTTGGGACGAATGGTCTCAATTGGTGAGGTCTTTATAAACACTCACACTCGATAAGATGGTTCGTATGTGGATTTGAAAGCTAAAAAAATCGGTGAAGTATACGAACGAAACATTCAAGAAAATATTGCGATCGTGGAGGTCGATGCAACAAAAACATCCGTCTGTACTTCCTAGCGAATTGAGCTGACCCAAGATGAGAAGAATGAGATCGTCATTCAGGTAAAAAATGTTTTAATTTTTTTAATGTACACTAAATTTAATATAATTATTCTAACTGTTTTATTAATTTTTGAAGTCTACCGTTGTGGATGACCGAGGCCGTCTTTACAGACTCGGTAGCCTAAACCGCATGCATGGGTCGAGTAGGCGTAGTGGCTTCCAATCCACTACGTCCGACTTTGTTGCATTTTAAGATCAACTCTTAGCCGCGTAGCGCCAAATCGAAAAACAAAACACACGCAACATGTGTATTGAAAAAAATGCGCAGATGTTTGAAGCGAATCGGAACATGTAGGAAGTCCAAAAAGAAAACCAAAACACAATTAACAACTTCGAGATGCTCGTCGGATATTTCAAATGGACAGATCACTTTTCGCCTCTTTATGCGGGATAACAATGGCGCAGGTGAATCGTCGAACGTTGCACCAGCATTCTCCCCATCCAATTTTAATTTTTTGCCCCCGGATAATTAGTTTTTTTTCAATTTTTTTTGTAATTTGAATATTTTTATAAAATTTCTTATTTTTAATTCTTTTTATTTTATAAAATAATTAATTAATAGAAATTATTATTATTTAATTATAATAATATTTAGAATTACAAAAAAATTTATTTAAATAAAATATTTAAAATTATATTAAAATTATATTCATTATTAATTAATAATAATTAATTTAAAAATAATATTAATTAAAATATTTTGTAATTAAAATTAAAAATTATTATTTTAAAAGAAAATAATAATTTTTAATTTTAATTTCATAATATTTTAATTAATTATTATTATTATTTTAAACTAATTCGGATGTAGTTGTAAATTAGTCACAAATCATTCCTGCATATTTGTGACCAATTTGCGACTACATCTCTTTTTTCGAAAAATTTACATGTTGTCGTAAATCAGTCACAAATATGTGGAACTGATTTGCGATTTTTTCGTTTTTTAAGGACTAAGTTTTTTCGTTAGAGACTAAGGTTTTTTTTTGCTGACTATGAGCTCCTGGGTATTGTAGGTCCATGAACACGAGAAGCAAAGGAAAAATAAACTTGCAACCAAGTGAAATCGACGTTCAACAGTTGGAAAGGGAAACAACTAGTACTAAGAGAGAGAGAGAGCATTTGTATCAATTAAGAAGATGTTTGGAAATGGAACACCATATGGGCAAAATCTTCCCTACGATCTTGATAATGAAGCCCAAGGGGAACGGGCATGGAAAACAAGAATGCGTGGAGAGCAAGAGGTCCAATGCATCCTCAACGACCCCATAGGGTCATAGGAACTTTTGATGAGCCGAACATTTATGAAAGTCGGACTGTAATTCGCCCACCACCTGTGGAAAAAAATAATTTAGAGATCAAGTCAAGCTTGATTAATATGGTGCAAGGCAGAAAATTCCATGGTCTGCCAATAGAGGGTCCCTAGACCATTTGGATCCATTTGATAGGTTTTGTGGAACAATCAAGATCAATGGGATCTCATAACATGCTTTCAAGATGCGATCGTTCACATTTTCTCTAGGAGATAAGGCACACAAATGAGAAAAGAGCCTGCCATAAGACGCCATCACCTCTCATGGGATCAATGCAAGAAGTCTTCTTGGCTAAGTTTTTCACAACATCACAAACTATGCTGTTGAGAAACAAGATCTCGAGCTTTGTGCAGTACAACAATGAAAGTTTTTGTGAGGCGTGGGAAAGATTTAAGGGATACCAATGGCAATGCCCTCACCACAGGTTCTCAAATGAGTCACTTTTAAGCATCCTACACTGAGGAGTGCTCCAAAGAATTCGCATGCTCTTGGATACTACGAGCAATGGAAATTTCCTTAGGCAAGAAGCTCAGAATGGAATAATAAGTCTCCCATCGAAACAATAAGTCTGCCATCAATACTCAATAAATTTGCCATCAATAAAAATAAATCTGTCCTCAAAATAATATTTAGGGCATTGTTGTACTCTAAATAAGTCTACAATCAATAACAATAACTCCGCCATCAATAATCAATAAGTCTACTATCAATAATAATAAGTTTGTCAATAAAATAATGTTTAAGGTATTTTTATACCCTAAATAAGTCTACCATTGATTGTAGTAACTCTGTCATCAATAATCAATAAATCTGTCATCATCAACTAATAAATATGCCATCACGGAAAATAAGCATGCCATCAATAATCATTAAATCTGCCACCAAATTCAAAAATTTGCATCAGTAATCCCGTCATCAAAGATACTTTAATCTGCCATTTAGTTAAATTTTTTCACAAAATTATGTAAATCTGCCAACAATATCTATTCAGTAAATCTGCCAACAGTATCGATTATATCTTCTGTCAATATTATTGATTATTGATTTTGGTGGAGAATATGGTACAAAGTGATGGAAACTGTGGGAAAGATTAGGACCAACACTACAAGAAAACAGCGACTTTGCGACCACGCATGTGGTCGTAAAGTAGTCGCAAAAATAGAATTTGCGACCACGCAATGTAGTCGCAAATTCATAGTCACAAATATATGTAGTCGCAAATCAGTCAAAATTTTGTGACTGATGTGCGACCACGGTAATAGTGGTATAATTTGCGACTGATTTGCGACCAATCATTGGTGACTACGTTTGCGACTACTTTGCGACTAGTTTTCAGTAACAAATTTTGCCACTATTTTGCGACTACGTATGTGATTGCAAAACCCATAGTCACAAATCAGTTACAAAAGATTGTGACTGATTTGCGACTATAGTGGTTCATCTGGTCGCAAATAAGTCACAAACTTTACTGACTAATTTGCGACTACATATTATAGTTAGTCCCAAATCAGTCACAAATTTTAGTGACTGATTTGCGACTACATACTATACTTAGTTGCAAATCAGTCATAAAAGTTTGTGACTCATTTATGACTACATATTATACTCAGTCGCAAATCAGTCACAAATAATTGCGACTGATTATAAAATATTCAAAAAAAATTATGTAGTCACAAATCGATCCCAAAAAATTGAGACTGATTTGGGATTGATTTGCGACTACGACGGAATTATATTTTAAAAAAATAATTAATTAAAATATTTTGAAACTAAAATAAAAATTATTATTTTTTAATAATAATTTTTAATTTTAATCTTAAAATACTTTAATTAATTATTATTTTTAAAAAAACATTAATTATTATTAATTTTATTCATTAATTAATAATAAATATAATATTTAATATTAAATATAAAATATTTTGTTTAAATTATTTATTTTATAGATCGTTTTCTGCGACCTCTCATCAACCTACCGTTACTTGCCATTTGTGTGTTTGTGGTTTTTTGGATTGGGAGAGGTTTTATAAGTGTTTAAAGAGGTTTTAGAAAGTAATAATGTTTGAAGTGTGAAAAATGAGTGAAAATCATCACGTATTTATAGATTTGTTTTGCGACTACGTATGTCGTCCCAAATTAGTGTCACACTTCGAAATTAATGACGTGGTCGCAAATTTTACGACTGATTTGCGACCACCAATTAATTTGGTGGGAATCAAAAACTTTCAAACTCCCACCAAATTAATTCGTGGTCGCAAATCAGTGGCAAATTTGTCACTAATTTGTTACCACGGTTAATTTATTCGAAAAAAACATTGTAGTCTCAAAATAATTTGCCACTGATTTGCGACCACGATTAATTTATTCGAAAACAACATGTGGTCGCAAATCAGTGGCAAATTTGCCACTAATTTGTGACCATGGTTAATTTGTTAAAAAAAATAATGTGTTCGAAAATCAGTGACAAATTTGCAACTGATTTGTGACCACAAGTAATAATTGTGATTGATTTGCCACCAAAAGTAATAATTGTGACTGATTTGCCACCACATTCTCAATGTAGTGGCAAAGTGGTGGTAAATCAGTCACAAATAATATCCTAAACCCTAAATTGTTTTGATTTTGGTGAACAAATTAAATTATATAAGATTGATAACTTGATTATAAGTTGTACAAAATTCAATTACTAAGAAAACAACAACATTTACCAAATTTACCAAATTTACAAATCATTTACCTAAAACAATTAACACATTTCCTTAACCTTATACCTCTTATATACATTTCAAATGTTCTATAAGTTTAAATAAATACAAATATGATTTTGTATATATGTGATCACTTATAATGTTTTGTACTTATCTAAAAATACAAAAAAAAGTTGTAAATATGGAAAATGTTTAGGGAAAATGTAAATTTACCCTATGTGGTTGCAAATCAATCGCTATTTTGCGATTGATTTGTGACTGCAATTCAAATTTTGATCATGTGGTCGCAAATCAGTGAAAAATTTTCCATTGATTTGCGACGACAAGTAATAATTATGACTGATTTGCTACCACATTCTCACTGCAGTGACAAAGTGGTGGCAAATCAGTCAAAAATAATACCCTAAATCCTAAATTTTTTGATTTTGGTGAATAAATTGAAATATTTAAGATTGATAACTTGATTATAAGTTGTACAAACTTCAATTACTAAGAAAACAACAACATTTACCAAATTTAAAAATCATTTACCTAAAACAATTAACACATTTCCTTAACCTTATACCTCTTACATACATTTCAAATGTTCTATAAAATTTAAATGAATAGAAATATGATTTTGTATATATGTGGTCACTTATAATGGTTAGTACTTACCTAAAAATGCAAATAGAAGTTGTAAATGTGGAAAATACTTAGAGAAAATGTGAATTTTCCCTTTGTGGTCGCAAACCAGTCGCTATTTTGCGACTGATTTGTCACTACAATTCAAATTTTTATCTTGTGGTCGCAAATCAATGGCAAATTTGTCACTGATTTGTGACTGCAAACACAGTCGCAAAATAGTCACTGTTTAGTCTCTTAATGGTTGCGTATTGCGACCAATATGCAACTACATGTTTTAGCCACACTTTTGCGACCACTTTGTGACTACATCTACGTAGTCGCAAATTGGTCGCAAAATCATGGCAAATATGGTCGCAAATTTTGCGACTACATATATGGTCGCAAATTTTGCGACTACATATATGGTCGCAAAATGCAGTGGCATTTTGGCAGTTTTCTTGCAGTGCGAGCTTTCCAATGAAGTAGAGATTATGACGATGAGTAAAGAAGGGAAATGAAAGCTCTGAAAGAGAAATCTGATAGGGTACTACAAGTCTCTCAATGAGGACTTAAATTTATTGGAGAGTTTGAAGGGTACCATGGGTATCAAGAGGAAGGAAATGAGGTTCAAGAAGGTCATGAAGAAATGAATTATATTAGGGGGGGGGGGGGGTGTAATCCGGTTACCAAAAGGGGTTCAATCAAAACTTCCACAACCACCCCAACCTCTTTTACCAGAGCACCAATGTGGAGAACCCAAAAGATCTAAGTAACCAGCCCTACAAACCTCAAAACCAAGGCTTTCAGACCTACAAGCCTCAAGCTCAAGGCTTTCAGAAAGGATATGTGGAGAGAGCTAATTTTAGCCTCAGGGGTTTTAATCTAAAAAGGCATATAACCAACATCAGCAACCCCGTCTACTTCATATCCCCCTGCACTAAAACCGGCTCAAGATGATGACATGGAGGCGTTATTGTAAAAACCTTTGGAAGGCAAGGAAAAGGAGCAACTCAAATGAACAAGAAAAGGGCCGAGATTAATAGCAAGGTCGATGGATATATTGGTGATGAGGGCATCAGATCGTCTGGCTGGCCAGAAGATCAGAATGGCCAACCAGAATGCTTGCTCGAGATAGCCGGGAAATTTGGCGCGTCTGCCGGCCCACACGGTACCGCCGGCCCTATGACCATCCGGACCGGGCCGATCAACATTTCCGGCGTAGAGGCCCAAACCTCAACCGGAAGGGGTTCAATCCGGGGTAATCCGGTTACCAAAAGGGGTTCAATCAAAACTTCCACAACCACCCCAACCTCTTTTACCGGAGCACCAATGTAGAGAACCCAAAAGATCTAAGTAACCAGCCCTACAAACCTCAAAACCAAGGCTTTCAGACCTACAAGCCTCAAGCTCAAGGCTTTCAGCAAGGATATGTGGAGAGAGCTAATTTTAGCCTCAGGGGTTTTAATCTAAAAAGGCATATAACCAACATCAGCAACCCCGTCTACTTCATATCCCCCTGCACTAAAACCGGCTCAAGATGATGACATGGAGGCGTTATTGTAAAAACCTTTGGAAGGCAAGGAAAAGGAGCAACTCAAATGAACAAGAAAAGGCCCGAGATTAATAGCAAGGTCGACGGATATATTGGTGATGAGGGCATCAGATCGTCTGGCTGGCCAGAAGATCAGAATGGCCAACCAGAATGCTTGCTCGAGATAGCCGGGAAATTTGGCGCGTCTGCCGGCCCACACGGTACCACCGGCCCTATGACCATCCGGACCGGGCCGATCAACATTTCCGGCGTAGAGGCCCAAACCTCTGGCCCAACTGGCGGCAACGTGAATGACACCGCCAGCCCAACTAGTGATGCTGCCAGTTCAGTAATCAATTTGGCCAGCTCCGATGACAACTCGGCCAGCTCCTCGCACAGTCCAGCCGATCCAGCCGATTGCACCACCATTTCCACATCTACACAAGGGGACTCGGATCAGCTAAGCTACCAGCTTCAAGGCATGAACCTGGATGAATTCTCTACACAAGTGGTGCCACGAGGAGCCATGACAAGGAGCAGAACAAGGGAACTCTTCCACAAGTTCAGTTTGTGGGTAGACAAGCTTCTAGAAGATCATCGACAAGGTGCATTGGGCCAAGAGTACAAGGAAGAGTCCAAAGGCTTCTCAACATTGCAAAGGACTCCAGAGACTTGGGCTTTCGTGGCAAAAGAGGTCAGGGCCCAACAATTCATAACCCTACTCCAAGTCGAACACTAGGAGCTAGGCGCGTGCATGCCACAAGGTCAGCCACCTTCCATTTCTTGGCCGAAAGGTAAGAATGGTAAGCTTTTATTTATATACTTGCCTTTTCTGTTTTGCAGGGTAGGAATTAGAAGTTTTACATTTTTGAGTCAAGAACAATTTAGGTAGTAGTCATTTTTCGGTTATTTCCTTTTTGTAATTTTCCTTGTGCACTTTTGTAACTTTTCCATTTTTCTTTTGAGTCGACCCTAGAAGGTCAAGGCTGCCGAGCATATTAATAAGGCTCCTTCAGCATTGTAGTTCGACAACTTTTTGATATTAATAAAGATAGAACTTTCTTCCTACGAGTTTTCTCTAAAAACTTGTGCGCTTAGAACCCTAGTCGAGACCAGCCCTCCTAGCTTCTAAGTTGTGATTTATCACGAGGTTCATCACCCCTCGTGTGGTTCACTTCACCTCTCCATCCAATACCCACCAGAAAACCCCTATCCAGAAGCCTATGGTCGAGTTTCTCACCTAATCTTCTCCAAGCAGCCCATGCGTGTTACGGCCTTGATTCAAGGCTTGTATCATTTTGGTATCAGAGCTTAAGCTCCTAAAACCAGGTTGTTTCTATCCTTTACTTTAGTCTTAATTCCAATTCGTGCATTAGTTTAAGTTTCATTAAAAAAAATCAAAAAAATAACATCTAGATTCAAACCGAGTACATCTAGCTTCTACATGCATCACTAGTGTTTAGATTCATTCTTTGCATTGCAACTTCGGTTTTTCCTTTTTGTTTAAAGCATAATTTCCATTTTTTCATTAAGTTAAATCAAAAGCAAAAAAGATAATAGAAAACTACCAAGAAAATCGATCAAAAGCATCTAGGATATTTGCACATTAATTAGTAGAAGTTTACTTTTTTCTACTCTTTCCTTTTTCCAAATTTTCCCTTTTTCTTTTGCATCTTCTACTATAAAAGAAACTCCCCTAATCGATTCTTAGGAGCAAATTAACTTGTTTTTCTTCTTGTAGCACACAATGGCTGAAGGAAATCAAGATGCAACCGAGGGCATGATGGCCATGTTCACCACCCTCCAAACACAACTCGCATCAATCGGCGAGAGGTTGGAGCATGTGGAAAGGCCAGTGAGATTCCAGGCCATAAGGCACGTGAGGGCTGACCAAGACCCTGCTGAAGGTCCTGATCACCCTAGGACACGGCCAGAACAGGAGGAGCCCCAGCCGGATGGAGGTGAGGGCGTACAGCCTCACGGCTATCACTCTAGACCAAGAGGACCACCACAGCAACCAGAAGCAGAGGGCAATGGCTATGAGCCCTATGGTCATCACTAGAGACCAAGGATGCCCCCTAGATATCATGAGGATGGAGATGACTACGCCTACAATCGGGTAAACAGTCATGATGTTCAGCTAACACCTCCTAGTTTGGCAGGAAAAGTAGACCCCGAGGCCTATCTAAAGTAGGAGAGGAGGATGGATCACATCTTCGACCATTACAACCAGCCAGACCCTAGGAGAGTCTCCATGGAAGTAGCACAACTCACGGATAATGCCCTCATCTGGTGGGATCGTGAGGCTTCTGACCATAGGAGAAGAAGATTGAGGCCCGTAGACTCTTGGGTCGACATGAAGGACCTCATGAGACAAAGGTTTGTCCCACCTTATTTCTATAGGGATTTGCAACGACGTTTTCGTACTCTTAAACAGGGCACAAGATCAGTAGAAGAGTACTACGAGGAGATTGAAAGGCTAAGGAACATGCTGGAGCTCAATGATGATGAGGAGGCATTGATGGCTCAATTCCTGGATGGATTGCAAGAGAGGATCAGCCAAAAAGTGGAGAGACAAATCTACAATGATTTCAAAGACTTGTTCCACCTCTCTGTCCAGGCTGAGCAGCACATCAGGCGTAAGAGCCAAGACCTACGCAGCAAGCCTAAGACACCTTGGGGACCAACGATTGGCACCAAGCCCGTAGACAAGGGCAAGAGTGTGGAAATCGAATCACGGTTCAAGAGCAAGCCTCCTGAGCAAACTCGTGACCAGAGAGAACCTAGTAAGTCTTCTAACCTTCAGAGATCACGTGACATCATTTGTTTTAAGTGTAGGGGTCGCGGTCACATCTCAAGCGAGTGCCCAAAACACCGGGTCATGCTGATCATGGAAGCTGGAGAGTATGAGTCTCAAGATGAAGAGGACTTTGAACCAGAAGGAGAATACGGTGACATTGAGTACCTTGATGTGGGGGAAGTGCTGGTCACTAGACGTATCCTCAGTGCAATGGTAGACCCCTCCGAGACCATTCAAAGGGAGAACATATTCCACAGCCGGTGCACCATCAAGGGCAAGGTATGTAAGCTCATCATAGATGGTGGTTCTTGCACTAATGTGG
>JAENJI010000198.1:0-22755 GCA_018901935.1 Pugionium cornutum | reverse complement strand
TTAAATACTATATTCACATCTTTGATGTATGTGAGTATTGTTTGGTTGATATTTTCGTCCATAATTATCTTCATTCGTCCATAAACAAATATCACAAAAAAATATTGCATGATTTTTTGAATTATTTAATTTTAATTATTAAAAATATTAATCTAATGGCTCTAATGTACTAATAACTATTTTATTCAAATATCTTATATTGAAAGAATGATTTCTTATTTTTTAAAATGTAATCTTTGTTGAATTAATTATATTTTATTTTGTCCCAAAAAACCAAAAATCTCATAGGGGTTAGTACACGGGTTTTGAAAAAATTGTCAAAATTTTAAAATATGTTGTTAAATACTTTATTCACATCTTTGATGAATATGAGTATTGTTTGTTTGATTTTTTCGTCCATAATTATCTGCATTCGCCCATAAACAAATATCCCAAAAAGATATTGTATGATTTTTTGAATTATTTAACTTTAATTGTAAAAAATATTAATCTAATGGATCTAATGTACTAATAACTATTTTACTCAAAGATCTTATATTGAAAGAATGTTTTCTTATTTTTTTTAAACAATTACCCTTGTCGTATTAATTATCTTTTATTTTGTCTCAAAAACTGAAAATCTCATAGCTAGGGGTTAGTACACGGGTTTTGAGAAAATTGTCAAAGTTTTGAAATATGTTGTTAAATACTTTATTCAAATATTCGATGTATTTGAGTAGTGTTTGTGTGATTTTTTTTGTGCATAACTATTTGTCTTCGTCCAAAAACAAATATGTCAAAAAGATATTGCATGATTTTTCGAATGGTTGAACTTTAATTTTTAAAAATATTAATCTAATGGTTCTAATGTACTCATAAATGTTTTATTCAAATATCTTATAATGAAAGAATGTTTTCTTATATTTTTAAACAGTTATCCTTGCCAAATTAATTATTTTTTATTTTATCCCAAAAAACCAAAAATCTCATATAAGTTAGTACACGGGTTTTGAGAAAATTGTCAAAGTTTTGAAATATATTATTAAATACATTATTCACATTTTCGATGTATGTGAGTAGTGTTTTGTTGATTTTTTCGTCCATAATTCTCTTCATTCGCCCAGATACAAATATACAAAAAATATATTGCATGATTTTTTGAATTTTTTAATTTTAATTGTTATAAATATTGATCTAATGGCTCTAATGTACTAATAACTATTTTATTCAAAAGATCTTATATTGAAAGAATGTTTTCTGATTTTTTAAAATAGTTATCTTTCGAATGAATTATCTTTTATTTTATGAAAAACCAAAATCTCATAGGGTTAGTCCACGGGTTTTGAGAAAATTGTCAAAGTTTTGAAATATGTTTTAAATACTTTATTCACATCTTGGATATATGTGAGTAGTGTGGGTGATTTTGTCCATAATTATCTTCCTTTAAAAATAAATATCAAAAGGATATTGCATTATTTTTTCAATTGTTTAACTTTAATTGTTAAAAATATTAATGTAATGGCTCTAATGTAATAATAACTATTTTATTCAAATATTTAATATTGAAAGAATTTTTTTGATTTATTTTAAAATTGTAATCTTTGTCGAATTCATTATATTTTATTTTGTCCCAAAAAACCGAAAATTTTAAAGGAGTTAGTCCACGGGTTTTGAGAAAATTGTCAAAATTTTGAAATATGTTGTTAAATACTTTATTCACATCTTCGATGTATATAAGTAGTGTTTGGGTAATTTTTTCGTCCATAATTATCCTCATTCGCCCAGAAACAAATATTCCAAAAAGATATAGCCTGATTTTTCGAATTGTTTAACTTTAATTGTTAAAAATATTAATGTAATGGCTCTAATGTAATAATAACTATTTTATTCAAATATTTAATATTGAAAGAATTTTTTCTGATTTATTTTAAAATTGTAATCTTTGTCGAATTCATTATATTTTATTTTGTCCCAAAAACCGAAATTTTTAAAGGGGTTAGTACACGGGTTTTGAAAAAATTGTCAAAGTTTTGAAATAAATTGTTAAATATTTTATTCACATCTTTGATATATGTGAGTAGTGTTTGGGTGATTTTTTCGTCCATAATTATTTTCATTCGGCCAGAAATAAATGTCCCAAAAAGATATTGCATTGTTTTTCAAATTATTTAACTTTAATTGTTAAAAATATTAATCTAATGGCTTTAATGTACGAATAACTATTTTATTCAAAGATATTATATTAAAAGAATGTTTTCTAATTTTTTCAAATAGTTATCCTTGTCGAATTAATTATCTTTTATTTTGTCCCAAAAAACCGAAAATCTCATAGGGGTTAGTTCACGGTTTTTGAGAAAATTGTCAAAAAATTTTAAAAATGTTGTTAAATAATTTATTCACATCTTCGATGCATGTGAGTAATATGTGGGTGATTTTTTCGTCCATAATTATCTTCATTCGCCCAAAATCAAATACCCCAAAGAGATATTGCATTATTTTTCAAAATTTTTAATTTTAATTGTTAAAAATTTCAATCTAATGGCTCTAATGTAATTAAAACTATTTTTTCAATGATCTTATATTGAAAGAATGTTTTCCGATTTTTTTAAAAAAATGTTATCTTTGTGGAATGAATTATCTTTTATTTTGTCCCGAAAAGCCTTATATCTCATACGGGTTAGTACACGGTTTTTGAGAAAAATTGTCAAAGTTTTGAAAAATGTTGTTAAATACTTTATTCACATCTTCGATGTATGTGAGTAGTGTGTGGGTGATTTTTTCATATATAACTATCTTCATTCGCCCAGAAACAAATATCTAAAAAGGATATTGCATTATTCTTCGAATTGTTTGACATTAATTGTTAGATATATTAATCTAATAGCTCTAATGTACTAATAATTATTTTATTCAAAGATCTTATATTGAAAAATGTTTTCTGAGTTTCTAAAATAGTTATCTTTGTCGAATTAATTATATTTTATTTTGTCCCGAAAAACGAAAAATATCATAGGGGTTAGTTCACGGGTTTTGAGAAAATTGTCAAAGTGTAAAAAATCTTGTTAAATACTTTATTCACATCTTTGATGTATGTGAGTGGTGTGTGGATGATTTGTTCGTCCATAATTATCTTCATTCGCCCAGAAACAAATATCTAAAAAAGATATTGCATTATTTTTCGAATTGTTTAACATTAATTGTTAAAAATATTAATCTAATGGTTCTAATTTACTAATAACTATTTTAATCAAAGATATTATTTTGAAAGAATGTTTTCTGATTTTTTTAAAATAGTTATCCTTTTCGAATTAATTATCGTTTATTTTATCTCGAAAAACCGAAAATCTAATAGGGGTTATTCCACTGGTTTTGAGAAAATTGTCAAATTGTTAAAAAAATCTTGTTAAATACTTTACTCACATTTTCGATGTATGTGAGTGATGTGCGGGTGATTGTTTCGTCCATAATTATCTTCCTTCGCCCAGAAACAAATATCTAAAAAGGATATTGCATTATTTTTTGAATTGTTTAACTTTAATTGTTAAAAATATTAAACTATCGGCTCTAATGTACTAATAAATATTTTATTTAAAGATATTATATTGAAAGAATTTTTTGTTATTTTTGTAAAATAGTTATCCTTATCGGATTAATTATCTTTTATTTTATCCCGAAAAACCAAAAATCTCATAGGGGTTAGTTCACCGTTTTTGAGAAAATTGTCAAAAAAATTTAAAAATGTTGTTAAATAATTTATTCACATCTTCGATGTATGTGAGTAGTGTGTGGGTGATTTTTTCGTCCATAATTATCTTCATTCGCACAAAATCAAATATCCCAAAGAGATATTGCATTATTTTTTGAATTTTTTAACATTAATTGTCAAAAATTTTAATCTAATGGCTCTAATGTAATTATAACTATTTTATTCAATGATCTTATATTGAAAGAATGTTTTCCGATTTTTTTAAAAAATGTTATCTTTGTCGAATGAATTATCTTTTATTTTGTCCCGAAAAGCCATATATCTCATACGGGTTAGTACACGGTTTTTGAGAAAAATTGTTAAAATTTTAAAAAATGTTGTTAAATACTTTATTCACATCTTCAATGTATGTGAGTAGTGTGTGGGTGATTTTTTCATCTATAATTATCTTCATTCGGCCAGAAACAAATATCTAAAAAGGATATTGCATTATTTTTCGAATTGTTTGACATTAATTGTTAGATATATTAATCTAATAGCTCTAATGAACTAATAATTATTTTATTCAAAGATCTTATATTGAAAAAATGTTTTCTGAGTTTCTAAAATAGTTATCTTTGTCGAATTAATTATATTTTATTTTGTCCTGAAAAACGAAAAATATCATAGGGGTTAGTTCACGGGTTTTGAGAAAATTGTCAAAGTGTTAAAAAATCTTGTTAAATACTTTACTCACATCTTCGATGTATGTGAGTGGTGTGTGGGTGATTGTTTCGTCCATAATTATCTTCCTTCGCCCAGAAACAAATATCTAAAAAGGATATTGCATTATTTTTCGAATTGTTTAACTTTAATTGTTAAAATTAGTAATCTATCGGCTCTAATGTACTAATAACTATTTTGTTTAACGATATTATATTGAAAGAATGTTTTGTTATTTTTATAAAATAGTTACCCTTATCGAATTAATTATTTTTTATTTTATCCCGAAAAACCAAAATCTCATAGGGGTTAGTTCACGGTTTTTGAGAAAATTGTCAAAAAATTTTAAAAATGTTGTTAAGTAATTTATTCACATCTTCGATGTATGTGAGTAGAGTGTGGGTGATTTTTTCGTCCATAATTATCTTCATTCGCCCAAAATCAAATATCCCAATGAGATATTACATTATTTTTCAAATTTTTTAACTTTAATTATTAAAAATTTTAATCTAATGGCTCTAATGTAATTAAATCTATTTTTTCAATGATCTTATACTGAAAGAATGTTTTCTGATTTTTTTAAAAAATCTTATCTTTGTCGAATGAGTTATCTTTTATTTTGTCCCGAAAAATCATATATCTCATACGGGTTAGTACACGGTTTTTGAGAAAAATTGTCAAAGTTTTGAAAAATGTTGTTAAATACTTTATTCACATCTTCGATGTATGTGAGTAGTGTGTGGGTGATTTTTTCATCTATAATTATCTTCATTCGCCCAGAAACAAATATCTAAAGAGGAGATTGCATTATTTTTCGAATTGTTTGACATTAATTGTTAGATATATTAATCTAATAGCTCTAATGTACTAATAATTATTTTATTCAAAGATCTTATATTGAAAAAATGTTTTCTGAGTTTCTAAAATAGTTATCTTTGTCGAATTAATTATATTTTATTTTGTCCCGAAAAACGAAAAATATCATAGGGGTTAGTTCACGGGTTTTGAGAAAATTGTCAAAGTGTAAAAAATCTTGTTAAATACTTCATTCACATCTTTGATGTATGTGAGTGGTGTGTGGATGATTTGTTCGTCCATAATTATCTTCATTCGCCCACAAACAAATATCTAAAAAAGATATTGCATTATTTTTCGAATTGTTTAACATTAATTGTTAAAAATATTAATCTAATGGTTCTAATTTACTAATAACTATTTTAATCAAAGATATTATTTTGAAAGAATGTTTTCTGATTTTTTTAAAATAGTTATCCTTTTCGAATTAATTATCTTTTATTTTATCTCTAAAAACCGAAAATCTAATAGGGGTTATTCCACTGGTTTTGAGAAAATTGTCAAAGTGTTAAAAAAAATCTTGTTAAATACTTTACTCACATTTTCGATGTATGTGAGTGATGTGCGGGTGATTGTTTCGTCCATAATTATCTTCCTTCGCCCAGAAACAAATATCTAAAAAGGATATTGCATTATTTTTTGAATTGTTTAACTTTAATTGTTAAAAATATTAAACTATCGGCTCTAATGTACTAATAAATATTTTATTTAAAGATATTATGTTGAAAGAATTTTTTGTTATTTTTGTAAAATAGTTATCCTTATCGGATTAATTATCTTTTATTTTATCCCGAAAAACCAAAAATCTCATAGGGGTTAGTTCACCGTTTTTGAGAAAATTGTCAAAAAAATTTAAAAATGTTGTTAAATAATTTATTCACATCTTCGATGTATGTGAGTAGTGTGTGGGTGATTTTTTCGTCCATAATTATCTTCATTCGCACAAAATCAAATATCCCAAAGAGATATTGCATTATTTTTTGAATTTTTTAACATTAATTGTCAAAAATTTTAATCTAATGGCTCTAATGTAATTATAACTATTTTATTCAATAATCTTATATTGAAAGAATGTTTTCCGATTTTTTTAAAAAATGTTATCTTTGTCGAATGAATTATCTTTTATTTTGTCCCGAAAAGCCATATATCTCATACGGGTTAGTACACGGTTTTTGAGAAAAATTGTTAAAATTTTAAAAAATGTTGTTAAATACTTTATTCACATCTTCAATGTATGTGAGTAGTGTGTGGGTGATTTTTTCATCTATAATTATCTTCATTCGCACAAAATCAAATATCCCAAAGAGATATTGCATTATTTTTTGAATTTTTTAACATTAATTGTCAAAAAATTTAATCTAATGGCTCTAATGTAATTATAACTATTTTATTCAATAATCTTATATTGAAAGAATGTTTTCCGATTTTTTTAAAAAATGTTATCTTTGTCGAATGAATTATCTTTTATTTTGTCCCGAAAAGCCATATATCTCATACGGGTTAGTACACGGTTTTTGAGAAAAATTGTTAAAATTTTAAAAAATGTTGTTAAATACTTTATTCACATCTTCAATGTATGTGAGTAGTGTGTGGGTGATTTTTTCATCTATAATTATCTTCATTCGGCCAGAAACAAATATCTAAAAAGGATATTGCATTATTTTTCGAATTGTTTGACATTAATTGTTAGATATATTAATCTAATAGCTCTAATGAACTAATAATTATTTTATTCAAAGATCTTATATTGAAAAAATGTTTTCTGAGTTTCTAAAATAGTTATCTTTGTCGAATTAATTATATTTTATTTTGTCCCGAAAAACGAAAAATATCATAGGGGTTAGTTCACGGGTTTTGAGAAAATGGTCAAAGTGTTAAAAAATCTTGTTAAATACTTTACTCACATCTTCGATGTATGTGAGTGGTGTGTGGGTGATTGTTTCGTCCATAATTATCTTCCTTCGCCCAGAAACAAATATCTAAAAAGGATATTGCATTATTTTTCGAATTGTTTAACTTTAATTGTTAAAATTAGTAATCTATCGGCTCTAATGTACTAATAACTATTTTGTTTAACGATATTATATTGAAAGAATGTTTTGTTATTTTTATAAAATAGTTACCCTTATCGAATTAATTATTTTTTATTTTATCCCGAAAAACCAAAATCTCATAGGGGTTAGTTCACGGTTTTTGAGAAAATTGTCAAAAAATTTTAAAAATGTTGTTAAGTAATTTATTCACATCTTCGATGTATGTGAGTAGAGTGTGGGTGATTTTTTCGTCCATAATTATCTTCATTCGCCCAAAATCAAATATCCCAATGAGATATTACATTATTTTTCAAATTTTTTAACTTTAATTATTAAAAATTTTAATCTAATGGCTCTAATGTAATTAAATCTATTTTTTCAATGATCTTATACTGAAAGAATGTTTTCTGATTTTTTTAAAAAATCTTATCTTTGTCGAATGAGTTATCTTTTATTTTGTCCCGAAAAATCATATATCTCATACGGGTTAGTACACGGTTTTTGAGAAAAATTGTCAAAGTTTTGAAAAATGTTGTTAAATACTTTATTCACATCTTCGATGTATGTGAGTAGTGTGTGGGTGATTTTTTCATCTATAATTATCTTCATTCGCCCAGAAACAAATATCTAAAAAGGATATTGCATTATTTTTCGAATTGTTTGACATTAATTGTTAGATATATTAATCTAATAGCTCTAATGTACTAATAATTATTTTATTCAAAGATTTTATATTGAAAAAATGTTTTCTGAGTTTCTAAAATAGTTATCTTTGTCGAATTAATTATATTTTATTTTGTCCCGAAAAACGAAAAATATCATAGGGGTTAGTTCACGGGTTTTGAGAAAATTGTCAAAGTGTAAAAAATCTTGTTAAATACTTTATTCACATCTTCGATGTATGTGAGTGGTGTGTGGATGATTTGTTCGTCCATAATTATCTTCATTCGCCCAGAAACAAATATCTAAAAAGGATATTGCATTATTGTTCGAATTGTTTAACATTAATTGTTAAAAATATTAATCTAATGGTTCTAATTTACTAATAACTATTTTAATCAAAGATATTATTTTGAAAGAATGTTTTCTGATTTTTTTAAAATAGTTATCCTTTTCGAATTAATTATCTTTTCTTTTATCTCGAAAAACCGAAAATCTAATAGGGGTTATTCCAGTGGTTTTGAGAAAATTGTCAAAGTGTTAAAAAATTCTTGTTAAATACTTGACTCACATCTTCGATGTATGTGAGTGGTGTGCGGGTGATTGTTTCGTCCATAATTATCTTCTTTCGCCCAGAAACAAATATCTAAAAAGGATATTGCATTATTTTTCGAATTGTTTAACTTTAATTGTTAAAAATATTAATCTATCGGCTCTAATGTACTAATAACTATTTAATTCAAAGATATTAAATTGAAATAATGTTTTTCTTATTTTTTTAAAATTGTTCTTATCGAATTAATTATCTTTTAGTTTATCCCGAAAAACTGAAAATCTCATAGGGGTTAGTTTACGGTTTTTGAGAAAATTGTCAAAATTTTAAAAAATGTTGTTAAATTATTTATTCAGATCTTCGATGTATGTGAGTAGTGTGTGGGTGATTTTTTTGTCCATAATTATCTTCATTCGCCCAAAATCAAATATCCCAAAGAGATATTGCATTATTTTTCAATTTTTTTAACTTTAATTGTTAAATTTTTTAATCTAATGGCTCTAATGTAATTATAACTATTTAATTCAATGATCTTATATTGAAAGAATGTTTTCTGATTTTTTTAAAAAATGTTATCTTTGTCGAATTAATTATTTTTTATTTTGTCCCGAAAAGCCATATATCTCATATTAGTACACGGTTTTTGAGAAAAATTGTCAAAAGTTTTGAAAAATATTGTTAAATACTTTATTCACATCTTTGATATATGTGAATAGTGTGTAGATGATTTTTTCATCTATAATTATCTTCATTCGCCCAGAAATAAATATCTAAAAAGGATATTGCATTATTTTTCGAATTGTTTGACTTTAATTGTTAGATTTATTAATCTAATAGCTCTAATGTACTAATAATTATTTTATTCAAAGATCTTATATTGAAAAAATGTTTTCTGAGTTTTTTAAAATAGTTATCTTTGTCGAATTAATTATATTTTATTTTGTCACGAAAAACAAAAAATATCATAGGGTTAGTCCACGGGTTTTGAGAAAATTGTCATAGTGTTAAAAAATCTTGTTAAATACTTTATTCACATCTTCGATGTATGTGAGTGGTGTGTGGATGATTTGTTCGTCCATAATTATCTTCATTCGCCCAGAAACAAATATCTAAAAAGGATATTGCATTAGTTTTCGAATTGTTTAACATTACTTGTTAAAAATATTAATCCAATGGTTCTAATTTATTAATAACTATTTTAATCAAAGATATTATTTTGAAAGAATGTTTTCTAATTTTTTTAAAATAGTTATCCTTTTCGAATTAATTATCTTTTATTTTGTCCCAAAACCAAAATCTCATAGGTGTTAGTCCACGGGTTTTGAAAAATATGTCAAAGTTTTAAAATATATTTTACACTACTTTATTTAAATCTTGGATATATGTGAGTAGTGTACGCGTGATTATTTCATCCATAAATATCTTTTTTGGCCCAAAAACAAATATTGCAAATCGATATTTCATTATTTTTCGTATTATTTAACTTTAATTGTTATAAATGTTGATCTAATGGCTCTAGTTTACTAATAACTGTTTTATTGAAAGATCTAATGTTGAAAGAATGTTTTCTGATGTTTTCAAAACAATTACCCTTGTCGAATGAATTCTATATTTTTTTATCCCGAAAAACCGAAAATCTCATAGGTGTTAGTCCACGGATTTTGAGAAATATGTCAAAGTTATGAAATATGTTTTTAACTACTTTATTCACATCTTGGATATATGTGAACATTGTGCAAGTGATTTTTTCGTCCATAAATATCTTCATTGGTCCAGAAAAAAATATCACAAATCGTTATTGCATTATTTTTCAAATTGTTTAAATTTAATTATTATAAATACTGATCTAATGGCTCTATTGTATTAATAACTGTTTTATTCAAATATCTTATGTTGAAAGAATATTTTCTGATGTTTTCAAAACAGTTACCCTTGTCGAATGAATTATCTTTTATTTTTTCCCAAAAAACTGAAAATCTCATAGATGTTAGTGCACAGATTTTGAGAAATATGTTAAAGTTTTGAAATATGCTTTTAAATACTTTATTCACATTTTGGATATATGTGCATAGTGTACGGGAGATTTTTTCGTACATAAATATCTTTTTGGCCCAGAAACAAATATCACAAATCGATATTGCATTATTTTTTGAATTGTTTAAATTTAATTATTATAAATGTTGATCTAATGGCTCTAGTGTACTAATAACTGTTTTATTCAAAGATCTTATGTTGAAAGAATGTTTTCTGATGTTTTCAAAACAGTTATCCTTGTCGAATGAATTATCTTTTATTTTGTCCCGAAAAACCGAAAATCTCATAGGTGTTAGTCCACGGGTTTTGAGAAATATGTCAAAATTTTGAAATATATTTTTAACTACTTTATTCACATCTTGGATATATGTGAGTAGTGTACGGATGATTTTTCGTCCATAAATATCTTCCTTGGCCCAGAAACAAATATTGCAAATCGATATTGCATTATTTTTCGAATTGTTTAACTTCAATTGTTATAAATATTGATCTAATGGCTTTAGTTTAATAATAACTGTTTTATTCAAAAATCTTATGTTGAAAGAATATTTTCTGATGTTTTTAAAAGAGTTACCTTTTGTCGAATGAATTATCTTTTATTTTGTCCGAAAAACCGAAAATCTCATAGATGTTAGTCCACGGGTTTTGAGAAATATGTCAAAGTTTTGAAATATGCTTTTAACTACTTTATTCACATCTTGGATATATGTGAGTAGTGTAGTGATTTTTTCGTCCATAAATATCTTCCTTGGCAGAAACAAATATCAAATCGATATTGCATTATTTTTCAATTGTTTAACTTTAATTGTTATAAATGTTGATCTAATGGCTCTAGTCTACTAATAACTATTTTATTCAAAGATCTTATGTTGAAAGAATGTTTTCTGATGTTTTCAAAAACAGTTACCCTTGTCGAATGAATTATCTTTTATTTTGTAAAAACCGAAAATCTCATAGGTGTTAGTACACGGGTTTTGAGAAATATGTCAAAGTTTTTAAATATTGTTTTAACTACTTTATTCTCATCTTGGGTATATGTGAGTAGTGTACGGGTTATTTTTCGTCTATAATTATCTTATTAGGCCAAGAAACAAATATCTCAAATCGATATTGTATTATTTTTCGAATTGTGTAACTTTAATTGTTATAAATGTTGATCTAATGGCTCTAGTTTACTAATAACTGTTTTATTCAAAGATCTAATGTTGAAAGAATGTTTTCTGATGTTTTCAAAACAATTACCCTTGTCGAATGAATTCTATATTTTTTTATCCCGAAAAACCGAAAATCTCATAGGTGTTAGTCCACGGATTTTGAGAAATATGTCAAAGTTATGAAATATGTTTTTAACTACTTTATTCACATCTTGGATATATGTGAACATTGTGCAAGTGATTTTTTCGTCCATAAATATCTTCATTGGTCCAGAAAAAAATATCACAAATCGTTATTGCATTATTTTTCAAATTGTTTAAATTTAATTATTATAAATACTGATCTAATGGCTCTATTGTATTAATAACTGTTTTATTCAAATATCTTATGTTGAAAGAATGTTTTCTGATGTTTTCAAAATAGTTACCCTTGTCGAATGAATTATCTTTTATTTTGTCCCGAAAGACCAAAAATTTCATAGATGTTAGTGCACGGGTTTTGAGAAATATGTCAAAGTTTTGAAATATGCTTTTAACTACTTTATTCACATTTTGGATATATGTGCGTAGTGTACGGGAGATTTTTTCGTACATAAATATCTTTTTGGCCCAGAAACAAATATCACAAATCGATATTGCATTATTTTTCGAATTGTTTAAATTTAATTATTATAAATGTTGATCTAACGGCTCTAGTGTACTAATAACAGTTTTATTCAAAGATCTTATGTTGAAAGAATATTTTTTGATGTTCTCAAAACAGTTACACTTGTCGAATGAATTATCTTTTATTTTGTCCCGAAAAAACCAAAAATCTCATAGGTGTTATTACTACACGGGTTTTGAGAAATATGTCAAAGTTTCGAAATATGCTTTTAACTATTTTATTCACATTTTGGATATATGTGAGTAGTGTACGAGTGATATTTTCGTCCATAAATATCTTCTCTGGCCCAGAAACAAATATTGCAAATCGATATTTCATTATTTTTCGAATTGTTTAACTTTAATTGTTATAAATATTGATCTAATGGGTCTAGTCTATTAATAAATGTTTTATTAAAAGATCTTATGTTGAAAGAATGTTTTCTGATGTTTTCAAAACAATTATCCTTGTCAAATAAATTATCTTTTATTTTGTCCCAAAAAACCGAAAATCTCATAGGTGTTAAGTCCACGGGTTTTGAGAAATATGTCAAAGTTTTGAAATATATTTTTAGCTACTTTATTCACATCTTGGATATATGTGAGTAGTATACAGATGATTTTTTCGTCCATAAATATCTTCCTTGGCTCAGAAACAAATATTGCAAATCGATATTTTATTATTTTTTGAATTGTTTAACTTGGATTGTTATAAATGTTGATCTAATGGCTCTAGTTTAATAATAACTGTTTTATTCAAAAATCTTATGTTGAAAGAATATTTTATGATGTTTTTAAAAGATTTAACCTTTTCGTATGAATTATCTTTTATTTTGTTCCGAAAAACCAAAAATCTCATAGGTGTTAATCCACGGGTTTTGAAAAATATGTCAAAGTATTGAAATATATTTTAAACTACTTTATTCAAATCTTGGATATATGTGACTAGTGTACGCATGATTATTTCATCCATAAATATCTCCCTTGGCCCAGAAAAAAATATTGCAAATCGATATTTCATTATTTTTGGTATTATTTAATTTTAATTGTTATAAATGTTGATCGGCTCTAGTTTACTAATAACTGTTTTATTGAAGGATCTTATGTTGAAAGAATGTTTTCTGATGTTTTCAAAATAGTTACCCTTGTCGAATGAATTATCTTTTATTTTGTCCCGAAAGACCAAAAATTTCATAGATGTTAGTGCACGGGTTTTGAGAAATATGTCAAAGTTTTGAAATATGCTTTTAACTACTTTATTCACATTTTGGATATATGTGCGTAGTGTACGGGAGATTTTTTCGTACATAAATATCTTTTTGGCCCAGAAACAAATATCACAAATCGATATTGCATTATTTTTCGAATTGTTTAAATTTAATTATTATAAATGTTGATCTAATGGCTCTAGTGTACTAATAACTGTTTTATTCAAAGATCTTATGTTGAAAGAATGTTTTCTGATGTTTTCAAAACAGTTACCCTTGTCGAATGAATTATCTTTTATTTTGTCCCGAAAAACCGAAAATCTCATAGGTGTTAGTCCACGGGTTTTGAGAAATATGTCAAAATTTTAAAATATATTTTTAACTAATTTATTCACATCTTGGATATATGTGAGTAGTGTACGGATGATTTTTCGTCCATAAATATCTTCCTTGGCCCAGAAACAAATATTGCAAATCGATATTGCATTATTTTTCGAATTGTTTAACTTTAATTGTTATAAATATTGATCTAATGGCTTTAGTTTAATAATAACTGTTTTATTCAAAAATCTTATGTTGAAAGAATATTTTCTGATGTTTTCAAAACAGTTACCCTTGTCGAATGAATTATCTTTTATTTTGTCCCGAAAAACCGAAAATCTCATAGGTGTTAGTCCACGGGTTTTGAGAAATATGTCAAAGTTTTGAAATATGCTTTTAACTACTTTATTCACATCTTGGATATATGTGAGTAGTGTACGGGTGATTTTTTTGTCATAAATATCTTCCTTGGAGAAACAAATATCAAAAGGATATTGCATTATTTTTCGAATTGTTTAACTTTAATTGTTATAAATATTGATCTAATGGCTCTAATCTACTAATAACTATTTTATTCAAAGATCTTATGTTGAAAGAATGTTTTCTGATGTTTTTAAAACAGTTATTGTCGAATTAATTATCTTTTATTTTGTCTAAAAACCAGAAAATCTCATAGGTGTTAGTCCACACGTTATGAGAAATATGTCAAACATTTTAAATATGTTTTTACCTACTTTATTCACATTTTGGATATATGTGAGAATTGTACGGGTGATTTTTTCCACCAAAAATATCTTCCTTATCCCAGAAACAAATATCGCAAATCGATATTGCATTATTTTTCGAATCGTTGAACTTTAATATTTATAAATGTTGATCTAATGGCTCTAGTTTACTAATAACTGTTTTATTCAAAGATCTTATGTTGAAAAAGTATTTTCTGATGATATCAAAACAGTTACCCTTGTCAAAATGAATTATCTTCTATTTTACCCCGAAAAATTGAAAATCTCATAGGTGTTAGTCCACGTGTTTTGAGAAATAAGTCAAAGATTTGAAATATTCTTTTAAATACTTTATTCACATCTTGGATATATGTGAGTAGTGTACGGATGATTTTCCGTCCATAAATATCTTCCTTGGCCCAGAAACAAATATCGCAAATCGATAATACATCATTTTTTGAGTCGTTAAACTTTAATTGTTATAAATATTGATCCAATTGCTCTAGTCTACTAATAACTATTTTATTCAAAGATCTTATGTTGAAAGAATGTTTACTGATTTTTTCAAAGCAGTTACTCTTGTCGAATTAATTATCTTTTATTTTGTCTCGAAAAACCAAAAATCTCATAGGTGTTAGTCCACGGGTTTTGAAAAATATGTCAAAATTTTGAAATATGCTTTTAACTACTTTATTCACATCTTGGATATATGTGAGTAGTGTACGGGTGAGTTTTTCTCCATAAACATCTTCTTGCCAAAACAAATATCAATCGATATTGCATTATTTTTGAATTGTTTAACTTTAATTATTTATAAATGTTGAATCTAATGGCTCTAATGTACTAATAACTATTTTATTCAAAGATCTTATGTTGAAAGAATGTTTTTCTGATTTTTCAAAACAGTTACCCTTGTCGAATGAATTATCTTTTATTTTGTCCCGAAAAACCGAAAATTTCGTAGGTGTTAGTCCACGGGTTTTGAGAAATATGTCAAAGTTTTGAAATATTCTTTTAACTACTTTATTCATATCTTGGATATATGTGAGTAGTGTACGGGTGATTATTTCGTCAATAAATATCTTCCTTGGCCCAGAAACAAGTATCACAAATCGATATTGCATTATTTTTCGAATCGTTGTACTTTAATTGTTATAAATATTGATCTAATGGCTCTAGTTTACTAATAACTGTTTTATTCAAAGATCTTGTGTTGAAAGAATGTTTGCTGATGTTTTCAAAACAGTTATCCTTGTCGAATGAATTATTTTTTATTTTGTAAAAAACGAAAATCTCATAGGTGTTAGTCCACGGGTTTTGAAAAATATGTCAAAATTTTTAAATATTGTTTAACTACTTTATTCACATCTTGGATATATGTGAGTAGTGTATGGTGATTTTTTTCGTCCATAAATATCTTCCTTGGCCCAAAACAAATATCAAAATCGATATTGCATTATTTTCAATTGTTTAACTTAATTGTTATAAATATTGATCTAATGGCTCTAGTACTAATAAATATTTTATTCAAAGATCTAGTGTTGAAAGAATGTTTTCTGATGTTTTTAAAATAGTTACCCTTGTTGAATGAATTATCTTTTATTTTGTCCCGAAAAACCAAAAATCTCATAGGTGTAAGTCCACGGGTTTTGAGAAATATGTCAAAGTTTTGAAATATGCTTTTAACTATTTTATTCACATTATGGATATATGTGAGTAGTGTACGTGTGATTTTTTCGTACATAATTATCTTCCTTTACCCAGAAACAAATATCGCAAATCGATATTGCATTATTTTTCGATTTGTTTAACTTTAATTGTTATAAATGTTGATCTAATGGCTATAGTCTACTAATAACTGTTTTATTCAAAGATCTTATGTTGAAAGAATGTTTTCTGATGTTTTCAAAACATTTACCCTTTTCGAATGAATTATCTTTTATTTTGTACGGAAAAACCGAAAATCTCATAGGTGTTAGTCCATGGGGTTTGAGAAATATGTCAAAGTTTTGAAATATATTTTTAACTACTTTATTCACATCTTGGATATATGTGAGTAGTGCACGGGTGACTTTTTCATCCATAAATATCTTCCTTGGCGTAGAAACAAATATCGCAAATTAATATTGCATAATCTTTCGAATTGTTGAACTTTAATTGTTATAAATGTTGATCTAATGGCTCTAGGCTACTAATAACTATTTTATTCAAAGATCTTATGATGAAAAAATGTTTTCTGATGTTTTCAAAACAGTTATCCTTGTCGAATGAATTATCTTTTATTTTATCCCGAAAAAACAAAAAATCTCTTACGTGTTAGTACACGGGTATTGAGAAATATGTCAAAGTTTTGAAATATGCTTTTAACTACTATTTTCACATTTTGGATATATGTGAGTAGTGTACGGGTGAGTTTTTCCTCCATAAATATCTTCCTTGTCTCATAAAAAAAATATCGCAAATCGATATTACATTATTTTCCGAATCGTTGAAATTTAATTGTTATAAATGTTGATCTCATGGCTTTAGTCTACTAATAACTGGTTTATTCAAAGATCCTATGTTGAAAGAATGTTTTCTGATGTTTTCAAAACAGTTACCTTTGTCGAATGAATTATCTTTTATTTTGTCGCGAAAAACCGAAAATTTTGTAGGTGTTAGTCCACGGGTTTTTAGAAATATGTCAAAATTTTGAAATATGCTTTTAACTACTTTATTCACATCTTGGATATATGAGAGTAGTGTACGGGTGATTGTTTCGTCAATAAATATCTTCCTTGGCCCAGAAACAAGTATCACAAATCGATATTGCATTATTTTTCAAATCGTTGAACTTTAATTGTTATAAATGTTGATCTAATGGCTCTAGTTTGCTAATAACTATTTTATTCAATGATCTTGTGTTGAAAGAATGTTTGCTGATGTTTTCAAAACAGTTACCCTTGTCGAATGAATTATTTTTTATTTTGTCCCGAAAAAGAGAAAATCTCATTGGTGTTAGTCCACACGTTATGAGAAATATGTCAAAAATTTTAAATATGTTTTTACCTACTTTATTCACATTTTGGATATATGTGAGAATTGTACGGGTGATTTTTTCCACCAAAAATATCTTCCTTATCCCAGAAACAAATATCGCAAATCGATATTGCATTATTTTTCGAATCGTTGAACTTTAGTATTTATAAATGTTGATCGAATGGCTCTAGTTTACTAATAACTGTTTTATTCAAAGATCTTATGTTGAAAAAGTATTTTTTGATGATATCAAAACAGTTACCCTTGTCGAAATGAATTATCTTCTATTTTACCCCGAAAAATTGAAAATCTCATAGGTGTTAGTCCACGTGTTTTGAGAAATAAGTCAAAGATTTGAAATATTCTTTTAAATACTTTATTCACATCTTGGATATATGTGAGTAGTGTAGGGATGATTTTCCGTCCATAAATATCTTCCTTGGCCCAGAACTAAATATCGCAAATCGATAATACATTATTTTTTGAGTCGTTAAACTTTAATTGTTATAAATATTGATCCAATTGCTCTAGTCTACTAATAACTATTTTATTCAAAGATCTTGTGTTGAAAGAATGTTTGCTGATGTTTTCAAAACAGTTATCCTTGTCGAATGAATTATTTTTTATTTTGTCCCGAAAAAGCAAAAATCTCATTGGTGTTAGTCCACGGGTTATGAGAAATATATCAAAAATTTTAAATATGCTTTTACCTACTTTATTCACATCTTGGATATATGTGAGTATTGTACAAATGATTTTTTCCTCCAAATATATCTTCCTTATCCTAGAAACAAATATCGCTAATCGATATTGCATTATTTTTCGAATTGTTGAACTTTAATATTTATAAATGTTGATCTAATGGCTCTAGTTTACTAATAACTGTTTTATTCAAAGATCTTATGTTGAAAAAATATTTTCTAATGATATCAAAATAGTTACTCTTGTCGAATTAATTATCTTCTATTTTGTCCCGAAAAATTGAAAATCTCATAGGTGTTAGTCCACGTATTTTGAGAAATAAGTCAAAGATTTGAAATATTCTTTTAACTACTTTATTCACATCTTGGATATATGTGAGTAGTGTACGGATGATTTTCTGTCCATAAATATCTTCCTTGGCCCAGAAACAAATATCACAAATCGATAATGCATTATTTTTCGAATCGTCGAACTTTAATTGTTATAAATATTGATCCAATTGCTCTAGTCTACTAATAACTATTTTATTCAAAGATCTTACGTTGAAAGAATGTTTACTGATGTTTTCAAAGCAGTTACTCTTGTCGAATTAATTATCTTTTATTTTGTCCCGAAAAACCAAAATCTCATAGGTGTTAGTCCACGGGTTTTGAGAAATATGTCAAAGTTTTGAAATATGCTTTTAACTACTTTATTCACATCTTGGATATATGTGAGTAGTGTACGGGTGATTTTTGTCCATAAATATCTTCCTTCCCAGAAACAAATATCGCAAATCGATATTGCATTATTTTTCAATTGTTAACTTTAATTTTATAAATGTTGATCTAATGGCTCTAGTCTACTAATAACTATTTTATTCAAAGATCTTATGTTGAAAGAATGTTTTCTGATGTTTTCAAAACAGTTACCCTTGTCGAATGAATTATCTTTTATTTTGTCCTAAAAACCGAAAATCTCATAGGTGTTAGTCCAATGGGTTTTGAGAAATATGTCAAAGTTTTGAAATATGCTTTTAACTACTTTATTCACATCTTGGATATATGATGTGATTTTTTCATCCATAAATATCTTTTTTGGCCCAAAAACAAATATTGCAAATCGATATTTCATTATTTTTGGTATTATTTAACTTTAATTGTTATAAATGTTCATCTAATGGCTCTAGTTTACTAATAACTGTTTTATTGAAAGATCTAATGTTGAAAGAATATTTTCTGATGTTTTCAAAACAATTACCCTCGTCGAATGAATTATATATTTTTTATCCCGAAAAACCGAAAATCTCATAGGTGTTAGTCCACGGGTTTTGAGAAATATGTCAAAGTTATGAAATATGCTTTTAACTACTTTATTCAAATCTTGGATAAATGTGAGCATTGTACAAGTGATTTTTTCGTCCATAAATATCTTCATTGGTCCAGAAAAAAATATCACAAATCGATATTGCTTTATTTTTCAAATTGTTTAAATTTAATTATTATAAATACTGATCTAATGGCTCTATTGTATTAATAACTGTTTTATTCAAATATCTTATGTTGAAAGAATGTTTTCTGATGTTTTCAAAACAGTTATCCTTGTCGAATGAATTATCTATTATTTTGTCCCGAAAAACCGAAAATCTCATAGGTGTTAGTCCACGGGTTTTGAGAAATATGTCAAAATTTTGAAATATATTTTTAACTACTTTATTCATATCTTGGATATATGTGAGTAGTGTACGGATGATTTTTCGTCCATAAATATCTTCCTTGGCCCAGAAACAAATATTGCAAATCGATATTGCATTATTTTTCGAATTGTTTAACTTTAATTGTTATAAATGTTGATCTAATGGTTTTAGTTTAATAATAACTGTTTTATTCAAAAATCTTATGTTGAAAGAATATTTTCTGATGTTTTTAAAAGAGTTAACCTTGTCGTATGAATTATCTTTTATTTTGTCCGAAAAACCGAAAATCTCATATGTGTTATTCCACGGGTTTTGAGAAATATGTCAAAGTTTTGAAATATATTTTAACTACTTTATTCACATCTGTGGATGATTGATTTTTTCATCCATAAATATCTTCCTTGGCCCAGAAACAAATATCGCAAATCGATATTGCATTATTTTTCAATTGTTTAACTTTAATTGTTATAAATGTTGATCTAATGGCTCTAGTCTATTAATAACTATTTTATTCAAAGATCTTATGTTGAAAGAATGTTTTCTGATGTTTTCAAAACAGTTACCTTGTAATGAATTATCTTTTATTTTGTCCAAAAACCAAAAATCTCATAGGTGTTAGTCCACGGGTTTTGAGAAATATGTCAAAGTTTTGAAATATGTTTTTAACTACTTTATTCACATCTTGGATATATGTGAGTAGTGTACGGGTGATTTTTTCTCCATAAACATCTTTCTTGTCCCAGAAACAAATAATGCAATCCGATATTGCATTATTTTTCGAATCGTTGAACTTTAATATTTATAAATGTTGATCTAATGGCTCTAGTTTACTAATAACTGTTTTATTCAAAGATCTTATGTTGAAAAAGTATTTTCTGATGATATCAAAACTGTTACCCTTGTCGAAATGAATTATCTTCTATTTTACCCCGAAAAATTGAAAATCTCATAGGTGTTAGTCCACGTGTTTTGAGAAATAAGTCAAAGATTTGAAATATTCTTTTAAATACTTTATTCACATCTTGGATATATGTGAGTAGTGTACGGATGATTTTCCGTCCATAAATATCTTCCTTGGCCCAGAAACAAATATCGCAAATCGATAATACATTATTTTTTGAGTCGTTAAACTTTAATTGTTATAAATATTGATCCAATTGCTCTAGTCTACTAATAACTATTTTATTCAAAGATCTTACGTTGAAAGAATGTTTACTGATTTTTTCAAAGCAGTTACTCTTGTCGAATTAATTATCTTTTATTTTGTCTCGAAAAACCAAAAATCTCATAGGTGTTAGTCCACGGGTTTTGAAAAATATGTCAAAATTTTGAAATATGCTTTTAACTACTTTATTCACATCTTGGATATATGTGAGTAGTGTACGGGTGATTTTTTCTCCATAAACATCTTTCTTGTCCCAGAAACAAATAATGCAATCCGATATTGCATTATTTTTCGAATCGTTGAACTTTGATATTTATAAATGTTGATTTAATGGCTCTAATCTACTAATAAATATTTTATTCAAATATTTTATGTTGAAAGAATGTTTTCTGATGTTTTCAAAACAGTTGCCATTGTCAAATGAATTATCTTTTATTTTGTACTGAAAAAGCAAAAATCTCATAGGTGTTAGTTAGTCCACGAGTTTTGAAAAATATGTCAAAGTTTTGAAATATGCTTTTAACTACTTTATTCACATCTTGGATATATGTGAATAGTGTACGGGTGGTTTTTTCGTCCATAATTATATTCCTTGGCCCATAAACAAATATTGCAAATCGATATTGCATTATTTTTCGAATTATTTAACCTTAATTGTTATAAATGTTGATCTAATGGCTCTAGTTTATTAATAACTGTTTTATTCAAAAAAATTATGTTGAAAGAATTTTTTCTGATGTTTTCAAAACAGTTTACCATGTCGAATGAATAATCTTATATTTTGTAAGGAAAAACCGAAAATCTCATAGGTATTAGTTTGTACACGGGTTTTGAGAAATATGTCAAAGTTTTGAAATATTCCTTTAACTACTTTATTCACATCTTGGATATATTTGGGTCATGTATGGGTGATTTTTGTTTCCATAATTATCTTCCTTGGCGCAGAAACAAATATCGCAAATCGATATTGCATTATTTTTCGAATTATTTAACTTTATTGTATAAATATTGATCTAATGGATCTAGTCTACTAATAAATATTTTATTCAAAGATCTAGTGTTGAAAGAATGTTTTCTGATGTTTTTAAAATAGTTACCCTTGTTGAATGAATTATCTTTTCTTTTGTCCCGAAAAACCAAAAATCGCATAGGTGTAAGTCCACGGGTTTTGAGAAATATGTCAAAGTTTTGAAATATGCTTTTAACTATTTTATTCACATTATGGATATATGTGAGTAATGTACGTGTGATTTTTTTCGTACATAATTATCTTCCTTTACCCAGAAACAAATATCGCAAATCGATATTGCATTATTTTTCGATTTGTTTAACTTTAATTGTTATAAATGTTGATCTAATGGCTATAGTCTACTAATAACTGTTTTATTCAAAGATCTTATGTTGAAAGAATGTTTTCTGATGTTTTCAAAACATTTACCCTTGTCGAATGAATTATCTTTTATTTTGTACAGAAAAACCGAAAATCTCATAGGTGTTAGTCCATGGGGTTTGAGAAATATGTCAAAGTTTTGAAATATATTTTTAACTACTTTATTCACATCTTGGATATATGTGAGTAGTGCACGGGTGACTTTTTCATCCATAAATATCTTCCTTGGC